>CM041782.1:103816321-103986277 GCA_023374045.1 Limonium bicolor
TCACACAACACAGATCCACATTTTGTAGTCTTGTTGTCATCAACTTCAACAGAAAGAAAGTTACCTACTCAAGTAAGTCCTATAGCACATTTTAGTTTCGTTCACACTGAACCATCACAAAGCTGATAAAATGACATGCAAGTTACCTACTCTTAGGCCCAATAGAATTTCAGATCAATGTGCGTCCATGTATGTAAACAACATGACACCATCGAATGGACACAAGAAACAACAGCCAAGGTTTCCAACCAAACTCACCGCCTACCAAGTCTGATACATACAGTTCCTTTGCAACTCATTCCTACATTTTTTTACAAAGTACTTGACTCCTGGACCATGGTTTCTTTTATTGTACATTTAGTCCTGCAATCATTCTAAACGCCACCATTCCGTCGATGATTCATATCCATCATATCACCAAGACAAAAAATAGCGATAACTACTTAAATATGGTTTATTAATACGCTAGCCCCCCCCCCCCCCCCCCCCCCCTCCTTATCACCGGATCTTACTTTTATGCTTCAGTAATCCGGTGATGTCCGATATATCAGATCAATCACAAAGGTTACCTACATATTTAATCGCGATGTATGAAAAATATCCTTCAAGACTGCAGATTGAAAAATGAGCTCACAAAATATCAAACGTAATTCGATTTGACAAAAGTCGAGAAATACCATATTCGTGCCATATTCAATGGCTTGCTCGGTGTGGAATGTCCCATTTTTGCCGGTAAGACCTTGACAGATGACACGGGTGTTTTTGTCTACAAACACCGCCGGCGGTGGATGGGTAGAGGCGAAGTGCCTACTTTGACCGAGAGACTGAGCAGGAAGGGGAGATAGAGACGGGAAGATTGTGGGTTTGGGAGTGCAAAGCTTCGAAGATAAAGTTGCTAGCAGTCGATTAGCGTGTCTCGCCATCGCTAGGGTTGTCCGCCTCGATTCCTCTCCTCCGCGATCTTTAGACGTTGGTGGGATGGGCGAAAAGTCTGATGCGATTCCAAGGGAAGAGAGTCTCAAAAGGAAGTGCGGCTTGTTGCTGTCGTTTCCTTGCAGCTCGTGCTGTAACCAGACCGGTAGACCAAGCCGGATGGATTAATACCAGACCTCAGCAAAAGTAAACAGAAGTTACAGAACCGTATCCAATCCATTCGAATATCAACCGAAAACTATAATGAAAATGACTCAAAATCCAAAGCTAACCGACTGGACTAAACCGAACCGTATTATTGTATAATATAAAATAAACCACAATCTACAAATATCTTAACTAAAGTCTTCTAAACCAAAATCAACCGAATGAATTCACCCACTGAGAATGACCCGAAATTCAAAGTGACCCAACCTAAAATCAACCAAAGCCGACTCAAATCCGGTGTGACCCGAATAAATATATTACATTTAATTATAACAGTTGGAGAGGATGAAATAGAACATACCCAATCATTATTATTATAGGATTGATAAGTTCTTATGTTTTTAAGACTAAACATTACAAATATAAACTACTACAATTATAGTTACATAAGCCAAAAGAGAGATAAATATTTACTCAAACAAAAGTAATGATCAAACCTAATGACTACACCAGTATACTAGGTACACATCATTTTTCAAGGACTGAAGAAATAAAAAGAAAAATAAAGAAGACAAAGTAGAAAAGCAACCACGCCTAAACAAAATGACTAAGGACCAAGCACAAGTCCTACCATCGTATGACTTCAACCATGTCGATGAGTCTTGTCATCCATGAAACTATAAGATAAACTAAAAATTCACAATTATTAGAGGCCATGAATATGGATGACAACTAACCAAACAAAAACATGACATAAAAGATAAAATGTTCATCAATAATTAGAGGCCATGGAAATGGATGACAACAAACCCAACAAAAACATGACAAAAAAGATAAAATAGGAACTAACATCATATATAGCAAAATACTCACGCTTGTTAATGATTCTCCATCATTGACGATTCTTAACCACTGTTAAGAAAGGGCATCAAAACTTACTAATCAATTCATGTGCTGACTATTAATGGATAATGAAAACAAGTTACTACACTTTAGTATCAATTTAATAACTCACAAACATACTTTATATTCATCTCAAAATAATGTATAAATTGATCATTGTCCACTTACAACATCATGGAAATATATCCATGAGTGCAAGTTTCTTTCCATCCATAAACTTAGGAACTCAGTATTGTCGGCATCGCCATGCTATGCCAAGAGTGTCATCATATACATCCCTCACTTTTTTCTTCACAATTCACTTCCTTTATTTTTTTCAAAGCTTAAGAGTTGGTTACTAATGCATAACAGGATAAAGAATTATTTGTTTAAATTAATCTTTATATTCATTCATATTTGTATAATACTAAAAAAAAATTGCACTATTTTTAGTCTTATTCTATTACAATTGATTGTTAGCATTACATGAGGGACACAGTAAGCCCTAAGTTTTCGCAGCATGCCCCGTGCACACCTGGTCATTGCCCAGTACCATAGTGTCGGCGTTGTAGCGCAATCTCGTGTGCACGCCTGCCCGCGCGCACTTGGGGTGCAACCCACGCACGCGCCGCACCCGGGTCATCACCACGGGCCCCATGCACAGGTAATCGCCGCACCCCGCACCCAGGTCATTGTCGCACGCCTGGTCGACGTCGTGTGAGGCATGCGCGGGGCACGCCCAGGTCTTCACCGTGCTCCCCACGCCTAGGTCGTCGCCACACGCCTAGCTCCCGTACCTTCACACGGCACCCTACGCCTGCTTGTTGTTGCGCGCATCCCTCACTAGAATATATTGGAAAGGATTTCGTGAATTCAATAGAATCAAATTATAATCAACCTCATTTGTAGGCCCGAATGCAATTAATAGAACAAGCATGCTTTAGTAAAGAAACACAAAACAAAATAAAAATTATGATAAACAAGCATGGTATTCATTGGATGTCTGGATGTTGTATACTTAAAACAACACTTAACCTTATGATAGTGTTAACCTAACATAATACAAGTTGTTGAGATTGACTGAAGTCAAATTTACAAATCATGGTTATGAAGTTATTTGATTCAGGTAATGTCAACCAAATTTAATCGAATAAATAACCCGAAGTAGACCCATGACCCAAAAAAATCGAGTAACCTAGAGGCAAACCGAAACCGAAAATTACACAAATAAAAGTCATCCAAGTTGAAAGTCACCCATACTGATCCAAACCGACCTAGACTTTTACTAAACCAAACTCAAACCGAACCAACTGAATTCACTTGACCCGATGCAAACCTAGACCAAATACTTGGTAATTCAAACTCAACTCGAATTAGAGCTGCTCAAAACTTGTCCGGCTCGGTGACGGCCCGGCCCGAAAAAAAGGCCGATAGGCCCGAATCCGACAGGCTGTTCGGTCGGGCTTGGATGAAAAAATGAGCCCAAATAAAAAACCGGGTCGGGCCGCGGCAAATTTTCAAGCCCGTGGGTTGAGCCCGAAGATATAAAAAACCGAGCTTGGTCTCAATGAACAGGCCCGACGGGCCCAAAAAATCTCTTCGGTCCGGCCCGAACCCGGCCCGCCCGCCCGGATGATCACCTCTAACTCGAATCAAACCAAACCGAACCGGACCCAAACTGACTGACCCGAACTGCCAGGTCCATTCTCAGTTAGATAACAACCCACCCACAAAGATTTGCTCTTTTTTTTGTTACATTGTTTTAACTAAAGTCATGATACTATTTTTTTGTAAAGAAAAACATAATACTATTAAAGCGTCAATTCTACGCACAGGAACAGTAGAAATAGAAATAGAAATAAAAAGATAAAGAGAATAAGAAATAGACATAAAATTAGACCAATCAAGCTATCATACAACCGGATGTATGATAATAAGGTACATCATCAAATAATTTGTACACTTAATATGAACAACTACCACATAAAGTTGAACAACCATTATAATAACACATATAACTTTCACAACAATTTAACCAATCAATACATCAATTTGAACAACCTTTGAACTTAAATGAACGGTTGTACGATGCTCACCGTACAACCAGTTTTGCAACAGTACTAACCCGCAAAGCTGAAAGCGTTTAAGTGGGTAGCGTGTCTATTCGGTTAGTTTGGTTAATTGAAAATAAAATTTTGAATTTTTTTACTTTTTAACTTGTTGAGTTTTTATTTTTATTAATATATTTTTAAAATTAAAAAGAATCATTTTAATTTTTTAATTATTTGGTTAACCAATTGTTTTCTATGACTGAAAAATGAACTAAAAATATAATCAGTTAATTGATAACTGATAATTTTAAGATGGTTTACAATACATTGTTATCTTATTAAAGTTAATGTAAAATATTTGATTTAAGTAACAAATAAAAGTGACATTATATTTGTTAAATGTTGTTTGAACCAATGTCAAATAAATATAGGAAATATATTGGTTATTCTTATGTTCTCTCTATTATAAATAGATGTTACGGAATTAGTTTTCAGTGAGACAGGTAGACAGAAACCCTGTTAAGAATGTTTCCCACACGATACAAAGAAAGAGCAGTGTTAGGATTCTTAGGTCATGTATATAGTGAATAGTGTTGTAGTATCATCTTCCACCTGGTAAACGGGGAGACTATATAGGTTGACATCGAACATACATGTGATCCAGATTATTCTTCTGCGTTAAAGAGGTAGGTACCTAATCTAACATTTCTATAGTGTTATTGGAGTTGGAAATGATGATTGTTATCATATGATACCATATTCTTGTGGAAGAAAAATCTTACAGTTACGGATCATTCTAGTAAGGGTGGTTAGTGGCTAGAGACAACCATGGTGAAGAATCCAATTCAAGCACTCATGCTGGAGAGGAGGCCAGTATGATAGGGCCAACCGTCCAAGATCAATGGTCATGTGGTATGGTAGGACTTGCACCCAACGAGTGCATGACATAATTTTTTCAGGTTTGCCAAAAAAAGCAAGTTGGGTTATTTCCTCACCACCATGACATATTGCATCTGACATGAATGATACTGAGAGATCACTTCCTGGCTAGAAATACCATCTTTGATGCATATGGGATTTGCTAATCTGGCTCCAAAACGTTGACAAGGTGTGTGATGAGGATGGTGAGAGGCCTGCATGGAGAGATGGGCCCTGTGATAAGCAAATCTAATTGTGTAGATGTCGTGCATCAAGTGGTGCCAAAGCAGGTGGTCATGTCTATGTGTTAGGAGATATGTATGTTGGTGATTATCATCACAAGTAAAGGAAGTAGTATGTTATTGAGGATAGGTAAGTTCAAGCAAATGATAGCTAATAAACTCTTCCATCAGTGAGCATAGTCAAATGGTTAAAAGGGTGTAATGAAATTGAAAGTTTGTGGATACCATTGATACCAAGTTGGACTTGAGTGTTGGAATCAATTTCCATTGTGCCATGTTATATAGAATATGAAGGTATGAGTGTAGTGCACGCCACATGAAACTAGGGAGCACTCTTAACTTAGCACTCGAGATATGGTCCAAATGGATATAGCGCGCTAGTAATACTTGAAATGATGAATTAGTATGTCTTGCATCAACCACTATATAAATTTGCCTAACTTAGAAGTGTTATAATCTTTTAGAAAATCCCCCCGGAAAGTCATGAGAAATAGGAAGTCGCAATTTCTCCAACGTATTGTGCCCATTGCAAGTTTATTAACTTACTATTAAGCCGCAATCATTGCTTGAATCTTACGAGAAACTATTTTAGGCATATGAAACAAGGACATTTCGTTAGTCGATAGAGCATGAATGCTAAGTGCAAAATATGTCTATTTATAAGGGTCTAAAACACCTAAAATTTGTAGTAGTTTGCGCAATATTTCTCACTTATCAAGTGATTTCCTAAGATTTGTGTTTAGATGATAGCTTATGAATTTTATGTGTCAAATGTAGGAAAAAGTCTTGGAATTACATTCTTCATTGCTTAAGGGTTACAACGCAACAAACGGAGAGCAAATCAGACCTAACACGAAGAATCTAAGCCCTGTGGGAGTTGTGTCTGACCCTGTGTCCGGACTTGCAAGGCCGAACAAATCCCGAGAGCTACAGAGATCCTGTCTAGACATGTGTCCGAACACATGCCGAGAGTTACATACTGGGGGAAATCTCACATAGATAGAACAAAGGTATTTGGACCTACATGACACGCAGGAAATTACAAAAAGAATACATTGTGTTTGAGAAAGAAAAAAGATGGAAATTTAACTGATCGCGACTGCTATATAAAAAAAGGGGATGAGGGTTTTATACGCTTCCACGCCTGTGTCTCCATATAGGGGCTACAGCTCCAACATTCACAACACCATAATTCATCCATTGACAACACTTCACACTTCTAAGAGAAAGACGACACAAAGACCCGTGATGAAGGAAGGCAGAACGAGGATCTTCTAACTGGAGCTCCTTTTTCCCTTTTATCTAATCTGTTTAATGAATTCTTTCTTTCTTTTATTTGTTTTTAGTTTAATGTTATAGTAGTTAGATAAGTTTTCCGGGTTAGGAACATTAACCGAATCGTCAAAATTCTTTGTATACTTTCTACCTTTTTATTAATGCAATATTTTAATTTTGTACTTACCGAGCTTTAATTCTCTGATCAATTATTAAAGTTTCATTTTAGTTTCTTAATCAAAACGTGAGAGCTAAGATAGAGAACAAGACGTAGGAAGTTAAACCGGATTAATGACTAGAAGCATGATTTGCCTATAGGTTCATATGTCTTTGATTGGAACTGGTCTTTAAGCGACTGGTTTTGAAGTGGTTAGGGCATTAGTCTACTACTACTTGTCTCAGGAATTGTTGAACTTAGTCATTGGCTGGGGCACACATGCTCTTTAGAGAAAAGAGCCGTTGGAACCGAAACCAGCCATAAATGCCCAACAACTCTTTTTTTTTCTTGTCTCTACCAGCTCAAAACGGCTACTTTGTCCCAAAACCCTATAAATACACCATTTTATGATCATTCTCACCACACAACCCATCATACTCTTCTTCTCTCTTATTACTACTATTTTCTTGTGCAATTAAGTGCTATTAAGCAATTTAGCTACTAAAAAGCTCATTTCCCACATTAGCTCTCAATTCTCATTTCCCACATTCTAGCAAAATGTCTAGGAGATCCGGAAAGGAAGTGATGCCTTCTTCCAACCTCCCAATCGATCCAATTTTTCAAGTTGATGATCAAGACCAAATTGATGAGATGAATTCGGGTATCATCAACAACCACATTATTCACCTTCATCAATCTCGCAAGGTGGAAGTTATACACTTTCTCAACATGGATCTACTAACATGGGACTGACACAACCATCAACGTCCCCATTTGGTAAGTTTTAATATTAGTTACAATTTATTTTATACAAATTTTAATTTTAATTGTATTCTTATCTTAATTATAGTCTAAATCATTTTTTTACAAGTAAAGGTACATCATCTACCCCATCCGATGCCCACAATCTTGATCAAGAAGAAGATGATCAAGATGATGATGCCGACACACCATTCTATCAAGAACAAAACCAGCTTTTTGGGTGTGGTCATACTTCACAAAGAAAGAAGATCTGAAGAAGGCCGGGACATATAAGCAATATTGCTATATTTACAGTAAAGGACTTGCATAGGCGATGGGCACCGGATCCTTTGCAAAGCACTTGAAAAAGCACAAAATCTACAAGGATACGGTGACAATGGTAGGCGCTACTAGCGGTCAAACTATGCTTACCGGGTTTACCAAACGACAACCCAGTCTAGGTTTATTTTATTATGATAAAGAAAGAATGATAGATGGCATGACTAGATTTATGATTGCTAAACAATTGCCTTTTAATTTTGGTGAAAGCTCTTATTTGAAAATTTTGTTTGTACCACATTACAACCACAATATATGATAGGATCGGGGTGCTAACCAAGTAGGTCTGAAGTGTTAGTCTCAGACCAACTCTGTTTGGAGACAAGTATTTGCCAAGGAGATAATGCAGAAGCTTTTTGTGTAAAATAGACAAGATTTTACTTGTATTGAAATTCGAAGTGAATTACAACCTAGATTCCTATCTTGGGATTCGATAGAGGTATTTTGTCTCATCCAACACTCGTTCTACTTTAGAAGTAGATCAATGTGGAATAAGGAGTAAAGGGAGTGTTTTGTGTGCTCTATAGATAATAAATACCTAAAATGAAGTGACTAGGTCACACTAAGATCTCTCGAAAATAATATCTCTCTCAATATGACTCTTTCTCTCTAGGAAATTTGGAAGTGAAAGCTCCAAGTATTGCAAATGACTTCTACCTGCTTAAATACTGATAAAACCCGAAGTAACTGCTCCTATGATGTGTAAACTGATGTTTCCACGACTTCCCACGTCTTCCCACTACGCATTGGGCAGGAAATATCTCAACTGCTCTGCAGAGGGACTCATTCTGGCACTCTTTAAGCTTGACCGCCTTGATTTTCGGAGTTGGTTATATGTGAACGCGTGTAGCAGTTATTTCCTTAAATTTCTCCATGTTTTAACAGTAGAGGTTCACCTCATATCTTATAGAACTTTCCAGGAGAATATTATGTCACAGAATGACTCCTTGTGCAGTCAGACTCCTTCGTCGCCCAGACTTGCTCTGATACTATTATCAGTGAGACTTCTTTTGTCACCAAACTTGCTCTATTGCCATTATCAGCAAAACCTTGGGTTCCAACAATTTCCCCCTTTTTGCTGATGATGGCAAAGGGAACCGACTCAGTCAAGATGAGATAAAGTTCCCCCTTAAGTTGAGCATCATTTATAAGATGAGATGAATGCTGAAATGGTATAAATCCCTAGATCCTCACACAGTCCACTCGCGTAATTTAATGGTTGGGATTCTAATCTATTGTCGAGTTCTACCGAGATACCTTGTTACCGAATAAGGAGAATACAAAGAGAGACTCGTGAAATCAACGCAACAGTGGGAATTCTCAGGTATTGTTCGCGTGCGTTTTATTAAGGGGTGAACCCCTATTTATAGTGTTTCCCATCGGCCTTCTGGCCTATCACGTTGTGCCAGCCTGGCACAAAAATATCTTGGCAGACTTACAAAATATCTGATAAATATCTTATCCTAACTTCCCTACCGACCGGTCACAGACGACCGGTCGCTTCTTATACTGCCTCTTACATTTCAGGCGACCGGTCGATTACGACCGGTCGTAGCGATACTTTTGGTGGCCAGTCACTGGCGATCGGTCGCTCTTTACGCTATGTTCTAGGACTCTTGACGACCGGTCGAAGACGACCGGTCACTGCTTGTGGCCTGTTTGGGCTTGGTCAGGGACGCCCGGTCGTTGCTCTGGCCTTATTAGGCTATTGCTCTTTCTTTAGGGCCTCTGGACATATTTCCCCTCTTCATCAGTCCCACAAGTTCTACTTTTGGCGCTTTGCGAAGAAAGTAGAACTTAGAACTTGACTTTCTGGCCCGGTTTGAGGGATGAAATTTTTTTTTCTTTCGCACGGCCTTGCCTTCTTGTTTCCTATCTCCCAGTCCCACAAGTTCCACCTTTTTTCCTCGGACAAAAGGATGGGACTTCTTTGGTCCGTGCGATGCGCGTGCCACGCTCGTGCCACACACGCGTCTGTGCCTGTACGAAGTGACCGTTGCAGAATTCTTATCATTTCACGCACGCCAGCCGTCACTGCAGAATACGCAGAGTCCCTGCAATTTTCCTGCAAAAAGCATTTTTTTTGTTTGCTTTTACGTTTTAAACATTTCCGAAATTATTTTACCGCCTTTAAAAGGTTTTCAAGAGGGCGACGTTTTCTCTTTCCTCCAATTTTTGCTCTTCTCAGGTTTTCGAACTCCCTCTTTTCTCTCGCTTTGCTTTTTCCGCTTTCTCTCTCTCTCTTCGCTTTGCCCCTTCCCTGATGAAATGGTATAAATCCCTGCTTTACTTCGCTGTTTCAATGGCGTCTTCCAGCTCCAAATCGTCTCGTGTTCCTGCTAAAAGCGCCATCGTGGGCTTCAAATCGGAGGGGAAATTCCGCCCGACGCTCTTGAAACCTAAGTCCGCCTATTCCAGTAATCGGGAGCCGTTACCCAGCATTCTAGATGTTAAGGCTCTCGATTCGCTTCTCGCGAAGGTGGACGTTCCCACGGGGACTCAGATTTTCCTTCCCTCCGAAGATTCGCATCCCCTGGACGACTTCGGCCGCGGGTACGCCGTGTATTCCGATTTCTTCTTGCGTGGGATGACGGTTCCTCCCCACCCGTTCGTAATGGGGTTTCTGATCCGCCGCTGTTGCACGCTTGCTCAGCTTCACTCGAAGGCGGTGTGTCACCTCCACGCTTACATTGCTCTTTGCGCCGAGAAGGGGGTTGCGCTTTCTGCTACGGAGTTCGTTCAGTTCTTCACCACCAGGGTCGACTCCAACAATTTGACCATATTCGGTCGGTCCGGATATTCACTTTTTGAGTACAAGAAGCTTGCTCAACGCTGGAACGCACGGTGGTTTGTCATCGTCCCGCCTACCGGGAGGTATCTCGGGGTCGCTTATTGTCCTTCGATTATCAAGGGCACCTTACATTGTCCTACAGTACCTAAGACAGAGCTTTGCATGTCCCGGGTCCTGAAGGCGGTGGGTGACCTTTATCCGAGCGTGGAGGACTTTTTCACCGGTCCGCGCCTGGCCTCGCTTGCGTATTCTGGGGGTAAGAGCTTTCCCCTCCCCTTTCTGCTTTCTTTTCCGCTTTTGCCTTGGCTCGGACTTACCTATCTCCTTTTCGTCGCAGATTTTCCCCAGCTCGGGGCGAAGGTTGGCCCCTTTCATAGCTGGCAACTGCTGTCCTTCAAGACCGGGGAAGGAAAAGTGGATTACTACGCCACCCTGGAAGCTGTGGAGGAGTCGGCTCTTCATGAGGAAGAGGCGGTTGTTGTTGGTCGGAAGAGGTCCGGGGGCGAAGCTGAACACCTGGCAAAGAAGCCGAGACCGGCGAGGGATGGAGAAGAGGGGTCTCCTCGGACACCGGAGGCCCGGTCGTCTGACACTTCTAACCAACCAGGTACTTGGTACACTAGTCCAGGTTTCGGCCGTCAGGTATTTCTTCCTCTTACGCCCGGGTCAGATCTCAATCTTAGTCCGTGGGACGAGAGAGGGCGTGCATGTGCGGTCTCGTTCTCCGTGCTTTATTTGTTCTGGATTCCGTTGTCTTTTTCTTTGCCTTGGCTGCTACCTGCTCTTTTCTTTTTAAGATTATTTATTTGTGCGTTTCTATTTTGCAGCTCCCGGGACCAGCAAGGCCGGGGCCGGGGGGAAAGTAGAACAATCTGGCGTGGGCGAGGCGCCCGGTCAGCCATCTCCTATTCAGCGCCGTCAGAAGCCCCTTGCTTCGAAGGGAAGGTGAAGCATATGACTAAGAGGACGAAGGCCTCTGACATAGTGCACCTTGATGAATCAGGTGCTTCGGACACGGCTCCACAACGGGAGCCTTTGGAGAAGGCTGTTCCTTCTGGGCCCGAGGCTTCACTACCGGGGAAAAGCGTCTGCGGAGCTACGTCGGGCGCAGCTGAGGGGGTGTCCTCGTGTCCGGAGGCGATGAAGGATGCTGATACCACCACATCGTCCTCGCCCCCTCCGCCCACCAGTGATTCTTTCTGTGGGCCATCTGGAAAGGATGGATGATTCTACCACCGCGGCCAGCCTCTCCCTTTATTGCCCGTGGCTAAGTCGTCCTCCTACTCTGACCTGTGGAAGGAAGCAATTCGTCGGTCTGACTTTCCTGACGGCCTCTTTGCCCCGATGAAGACTATTACTGCGGCTAAGGAGAGGTTGAGGATTGGAGGGGGCAGAGCAGATGCTATCATGCGCCACTCTTTCCCTCTAGATGACTCGCTCAATTATTTGTGGCAGGGTATCTACCGGGTGAGTGATTTTCTTAACGCTGGCTTTGTGCGCTTCTTCTGGATTTTCTTACGCTCATCGTTTCATTTTATACAGACGGTGGCTTTTGCCCAAAGCGTGGACGTGCATATGCGGACTCTCCGCTCGAAGCTCCGCCTCGAGGAGTGCCAGGCCCGCAACGCCCGAGAAGAGCTAAGGATAGAGCGGTCTTCCAACAATATCTTTGTTGACACCGTTCAAGAGGAGATCTCCAGGCGGGTGCTTGAGGAGACCAAGACTATAAAGAAGGAGCTGGGCGACGCTCGCCGGGCGTGCACGAAGCAGAGCGACGAGTACGAGGAGCAGTTGAAGAGGCTGCGTGAGGAGAATCTTTCCCTCAAGGGCCAGGTCCGGTCGCTGGAGACGGAAGCCACATCTTTTAAAAAGGTACGAAGTGAGTTTGCTGACGCCCGGTTGCATGCCTTTTCTGACTTGGAGTCCTTGGTGGGGCAGGGCCGAGCTTCCCACGATCAAGAGGTTGAGGGTCTTCGCGCCGAGAAGGCCGCTTTGGCGCGGGAGATGGTGTTGCTTGCTGAGGCGAATGCTCTCCTGAAAGAGGAGTTGTCGTCCTCATAGGCGAAGACGGCGGAGGTGGCCCGAGCGGGCGAGGTCCTGACCTCCGAGAAGGAGAAATTATCTGCCGAGCTCCGCAAGTTGTCCGGTGAGCTTGCGGCCTCTAAGGAACAACAACTTTCTTCTGAGGAGAAAGTAAGGATGCTGGAGGAGGAGTCCGCTAGGTTGCGGTTAGAAAACTCCGAGCTGGCTACGAGAGGTGATTCTTCACTTTCTCACTCATCCTTTGTTGCCCTTCTCGTTTTTTTTTATAAAAGTTTTTCTCCTTCCTCTCTCTTTACTTAGGCTCGAGGCCTGGGAATCCCGTTGAGGGGCTAGAGAAATTGAACCTGCGGATCGATGACCTCGAGGAAGAGTTGATTGCCGCGAATGCTAACCGCGACTCGTACCGGGCCTATGCCCAAACCCTGGAGCAGCAAGTGGCTGGCCTCGAGGCCTACTCTCGGAAGGTGCGAGAGGACCTGCAGCACTAGAGCACGAAATTTGCTCACCTGAAGGAATCCTTCACCTCTCAATGCGGGAGGATGGTCAAGTCATGCCGCCAAATTGTCTCGAGGTTTTTTACGGGCAAGGGGGAGGTCATGGACGACGACCTTTACCGAGAGCTGTCTTTTAAGGAGGTTGCATAGAAGACCTCCTTTTACGAGGTGCTTGAGAAGTTCGGGCGCCTTCCAGGGGAGACATGCCTTGTTCCTGGTCAGTCGTCTTTTCTTCCTCCCGGGAGTACCGCGCACCAGGGTGGCGTAGGCCTCCGATCCTCCGCCGGGAGGTCCGGGTCTTCGGAGAGCGTTCAAGGGGTTGCTGCCACGAATCTCGATACTGTAAAGGAGACTTAGATAGGCCAGCAAAAATTTAGATTAGCTTTAGTTTTCTCTCCCTTCTTTTGGTCTTGATGTACAAATGCCTCCTATAGTTAATAGAATTTATTCGTTAGTTGCTTTTCCACTTAATGCCATTTTGTTTCGTGACCGGTCGTTTTCTTAGACCGGTCGCTTTTATTTTGCATGTGGCGTCGATTTCCTTCCCTTATTTTATTCGCGGGTGCGACCGGTCGCACTCACTCGACCGGTCGTTCTGTTCGGTTTTTAAGGATGCGACTTGGTCGTTTTTGACGACCGGTCGCTCCTGCTCTTGCCCGGTCGCTTTCAGTGACCGGGCGTTTCTCGTTTGTTCTTTCCCTTCCTTGCTTTTGGAAGCCAAGCGATGGTACTCACGGTCGTTCCCCCTTTCCCTTTCCTTTTCCTCGTGTAATGGAGGAATATTCGCGGGGGGGATCCGACCAGGGTACGGTGTGGCGTCCCACACCTAATGATTCACCCATTACAGGCGACCAGAGCTCCCGGGGTTTTCGGAGATGGGTTTTTCATTGTTGCTCTTGCTTGAGTGCGACGACTCATAACAAGGTTTTCAGGGCATTGCATCCTGTAGGGCATGGCCCGAGTTTCTTTTTCAGGGCATTACATCCTGTTGGCCTTGGCCCGGGTGTTTCTTTTTCAGGGCATTACATCCTGTTGGCCTTGGCCCGGGTGTTTCTTTTGATACGCGATTTTTCCAAAGTAATTCCTTTATTGATGTTTGTCAAAGCATTACATCGATTTTACACATGAAATTTCTTGAGGCATTCTGCGTGCCAAGAATGGGGCAATTCGTATCCTCGCTATTCTTAGGTGTATGAAGCTCGCCCAACCTTCTGATGGATAATGTAAGGCCTTCCCACTGGGGGTCGAGTTTTTTGGGCTGCTTTACTTCCCTTAGGACCAGCTCGCCAGGGACAAAGCTTCGTTCCCTGACCTTTCGATTGAAGTACTTTTCTACTTTCCTTTTGTCTTCTGCCATCCGGGCGGCCGCTATGGCTCTTTCTTCTTCGAGCAGGTCCAGGCAATCTTTTATTCCCTCATCGTTGAGCGCTCGTCATAGGACTCCCAGCGGATTGATGGGATCATGATCTCAGCTGGGACAACTGCCTCTAAGCCGTAGGTCAATCTGAAGGGTGTTTCCCCGGTCGGTCCCTTTTCCGTCGTTCGGTAGGACCATAGGACTTGGTGTAGTAGTTCGGCCCAACCTCCCTTTTTTGCTTCCTAGCCTTCTTTTTAGAGCTTTTATGATCTGCCCATTCACGTTCTCGACCTGCCCGTTGGCCTGGGGGTGCGCTACCGATGCGAATCTTATCTCTATCTTCCACTGCTCGCAGAACCCGGAAACTGTCGCAATTGAATTGTGTCCCATTGTCAGTTATGATGATCTTTGGCAATCCGAATCTGCACACAATGTGCTTCCATACGAATTCTTGCGACCTCTTGGCTGTGATGGACACGGTAGGCATTGCTTCAACCCATTTTGTGAAGTAATCAATGGCCACGTACATGAACTTGAATCTCCCAGGAGATGCTTCCGGGAAGGGGCCAATGATATCCAGCCCCACATCGCGAATGGTACCGGGGATAGTATGGCTTTTAGCATGGCCGGGGGGTTGTGTATCTTGCTACCGTGCTCCTGGCATCTGGCGCACCTCCGAATGTATTCCTTGCAGTGGTCCTGCATTCTTGGCCAGTAGTAACCGAGCCTCAAGATTTTGTGGGCCGTGGCTCTTTCTCCTTGGTGATTTCCGCATACCCCTTCGTGCACCTCCTTTATGAGTTCACTTCCCTCCTCGTTCGTGACGCACCTGAGGGCGGGCCTTGCGAATGATCTTTTGTAGAGGCGTCCTCCTTCGAGGAAAAAATGACGCTGCCCGCCGCTTTACATTCCTAGCCTCTTTGTCCGTTGGTGGCAACTTTTCTTCAAGGATGTACTCCACGATCGGGGTCATCCAAGATTCTTCGGACGTGAGGGGCTCAGTCGCCAGGACTCGGGCTTCATCCACGCTAGGACTGGTCTTGGTTTCCAACCACACCCTACCTGGTATTCTTTCGGCCATACTTGCTAACTTCGCTAACGCGTCTGCTTCGGTGTTTCTTGCCCGGGGGAGGTGCTTCAGCTCGCATCTCGAGAAGCTTGTTTTTAGCTCTTGGACCCTGAGTAAGTACTTCCAGAGTTTTTCCTCCTTTACCTCATATATGTTGTCATGCTGTCGGGTGACTAGTAAGGAGTCTGAGTATATTTCCAGGTCCGTTGCGCCAGGGCAATGGCAACCTCCAGGCCTTGAATGAGAGCCTCGTATTCAGCCTCGTTGTTGGTTACTTCGAACTCCAACCGGAAGGCGTAGTTGATGTCTCGTCCATCGGGAGTTTGGACCACAATCCCTGCTCCCGCCCCTGTTTTGCACCGAGCGCCGTCTACCTGGATGATGAAGGGGGTGGGTGGCTTTCTTCTTCTTGGTCGAAGCTGGTCTCCGTTATGAAGTCCGCTAGGGCCTGGCTTTGATCGCCGTTCGTGGTAGGAAGTGGATTTCGTATTGGGTGAGCTCGACTGCCCAGCTTACCATGCGTCCCGATGCATTCGGATTATTCGTTATTTGCTTCAGCGGCCAGTTAGTCCTTACGAGGATTCGATTCGATTGGAAGTATGGGCGTAGCTTCCGGGATGCCACCACCAGAGCAAGAAAGACCTTTTCAATGTTGGTGTAGCGTCTCTCACGGGGGTCAGGATCTTCCCTGTGTAGTAGACGGGAATCTCCTTTTTTTCGTGTTCCATGATTAGGACCGCTGCTACCGCCCATGCTGATGCGGATAGGTAGAGGTAGAGGTCTGACCGGGCGCTGGGACTCCCAGCTTGGGTAACTCTCGGAGCATTTCTTTGATCCTCTCGAAGGCTTCTTGCATTCCTGGCCCCACTGGAACTTGCTGTTCTTCCTTAATATGTTGAAGAACGGGATTGCCTTTTCCTGTAACTTTGAGCAGAACCTGCTTAGGGCCGTGAGCCTTCCGTTGAGAGCTTGGACATCTTTGATGCTTCGGGGAGGGCTGAGGTCAAGAATCGCCTGGGTCTTTTCCGGATCCACCTCTATCCCTCGCTGCCCAACGATGAAGCCAAGGAATTTTCCTTTGGTGACCCCGAATACGCATTTTTCCGGGTTTAGCTTGATCTGGAATTTGTCGAGCGTGGTGAATGTCTCTTCCAAGTCTTTCATGTGCTGCTCTTTGGATGGACTCCTCACGACTATGTCATCCACATAGGCTTCCACGTTTCTCGAGAGTTGCTCCCGGAACACTTTGTCTATCATTCGTTGGAAGGTTGTGTCGGCATTTTTTAATCCGAATGGCATCACTTTGTAGCAGAAGATTCCCGCCGAGGTGACGAAAGAAGTTTTCTCAGAGTCCTTCTCATTCATCTTTATTTGGTTATACCCGGAGAATGTGTCCAGGAAGCTCAAGACGGAGCTCTGGGCCGACGAGACAACCAGTCTGTCTATCGATGGCAACGGGTAAAAATCTTTGGGGCATGCTTTGTTCAGGTCGGTGAAATCCACACACATTCTCCATTTCCCGTTAGACTTCTTTACCATAACCACGTTCGCCAGCCACTTGGGGTAAGACACTTCTCTGATAAAACCCGCCTGCAGGAGTTTTCGGACTTCTTCCCGAGCAGCCTGGTCCCTTTCTGCTCCGACCACCCTTCTTCTTTGGCGGATTGACGGGTGTCAAAGGCATTCCCAATTTTAAAGAATTTGCTGGGGTCAGTTCGTAGAGGTACCTCTTTTGGGGGATCGGCGGGGGCCTCGTACCGCCCCGTTGTTTCGTCGGGGAGGGGGAGCTTTCCCTTGAATTCCTTCTCGGACCCCGCGGTTTTGACGGTCTCATTTCCTGGTAGACTCTCCATGATTCGTACCTCGCATACCCGCGCAACTTTCTGGCTACCTCTTACCGTAACGAGCTTCCCTGACCGGGTCAGGTACTTCATTTTCAGATGGTGGGTGCTACAAATGGCTCTGATGGCGTTTATTCCTGGTCGCCCGAGGTACATATTGTACCCAGAGAGCCCAGGAAGGATGAAGGCCGTCAGTTCCTCCGTGCGCCTCTCATCCCCCTGCCCTAGGGTGATGGTGAAGTCGACGCTCCCTATAGACTTAGCCGAGATTCCTCCTACGAAACCACCCAGTACAGCTGAATATGGCTTGATCCTATCTTCCGGTATCTCGAGTTTCTTTACTGCCTCAGCAGAAATGACATTAGCGCCCGCTCCGCTGTCGACCAGGATTCCTTCCATCATACGGTCGTTCACCTGAGCCCTTATGACCAGCGGGTCGTTGTGCGGGTACAGGACTCCGTCTTCGTCATCTTCAGTGAAGTAGATGGGAGGAAGCTTTTGGTGTTTCGCGTCCTTCTTGTCCGGGAGTTCTCGATGAACCTCGTGGACGTGTCTTTTCCTTTCGTTGGGGGTCAGGGGCCCCACTTCTAAGAATAATCTTGTGAACATTCTCAAGGAAAGTTTTATTAGTTTCTGTATCTTTGTTTTGTTAGCGTTGTTTATTTGTAAATTTCGAAATACATGAGGCTTTGTTGGGATGCGCACACACTTATATGGTAAAAAAGCTTTAATTAAGAGGTAGCAAGCCACGGCCTCCCGCGGGATACAGAGATGATTCTTTCTTTCTAAAGGGGGACTTCGCCCCCTTTCCTAGAGGATTACCCTATGCAATCTACAGACCTGTGATTACCCCGAAGGACTTGCTATGGTCCAACTCCGGGTGGACTTCTTCTTCTGGCTTAGGCCGGGAGGACTGGCCACCATGGTGCTGCCTCTGCTGGGTCCCCCTTCCTTTCTTCTTGTTCTCCTCGATCAGTCTTAACTCCTTGGCGAGGTTTGCGCAATTGATGGTCCTGTGGCTGCGATGCCCATGATACTCACAGAAGGCCACTGGCACCTCTCCGGGGTTGGGCTTTCTCGGTGGGGGCAGGAGTCCCTCTCTTACAGCAGCGGCATACTTCCCTGGGTCTATCAGTACCATTGGGAAGGTTCTGGAGCTCGAGGCCTGCTGTCCCTGGGGGGCCGGGGTCTTGGAATAAGGCTTGTATCGGCTTCCCCCTTGGTGCGACCCTCCGGTCGTAACGACCCCTCCTGTCTGGCTTCCTTTCTTCTCACCCGCGGCGGGAGCTCTAAAGCTATTGAGGAGTTCCTTGGCCTTATTCTCCGCAACTTCCGATTTGAGGAAGTCGTGGATCATCTCGGCTAACTCACCATACGATTTTGGCGCCTTGGTGGCTATCTTTCCAGCGAGGCGGGGGTGGGCCAAGCCATTACCGAAGGCTTTGATCAGTATCTTCTCATCGATATCGTCGATTTCAGCCATCTGCATATGGAACCGCTCGTTGTACTCTTTTACAGTCTCTCCCTTCGCCTGTTTCACATCCATGAGCTCTATCGTTTCTCTTTTTACCTTCTTACTGGCCGCAAAGTATTGCTGGAATTCCTCGGTTAGCTGTTTGAAACTGGAGATCGACTTGGGTGGTCTAGACGAGATCCAGCTCAAGGCCCTCTTGGAGAGTGTCCCAGGGAATAAGTTGCACAAGGCGAGGGAGCTGATCCCCTGGGTGTTCATGGCGAACATGAACTTCTTAATGTGTTGAGCAGGATCCCCAGTACCGTCGTACTTCTCCACCGCCGGGGCGACGAAGTGGGGTGGAAGTTTAGCTCTACGGATCTTTTCGGAGAAGGGGTATAGGCTCATATCGATGGCGTCATCTTCTTCCTCCTCGATAGTGATTAAGGCCTCCCCTCGGGTGCCTCTCTTCCCGTCATTGCTTCCGGCCGCATCCCGACCCTTCAGGAGATCTAACGCCTCCGACATCTCCTCCCACTTTCGCTGGAATTCCTCGTCTCTCTGCATCAATTCTTGTTGCAGGAGCTCGTTTCCTTCCATGATTTTTTCGTCGATGGATCTGGTGAGGCTCGTCAGCATGTTCTCCAAGTCTTTTTTGGAAATGGAGTCGTGGGTTGCCTCGGGTCCAGTACTTCCGTCGTTGGTTTGCAGATTTTTCCTTGTCCTGGGTGCCATTTTCGTACCTAACCTGCAAAAAACACAGTTTCGTTCTTAGATATGTCGACTTCGTATGTTCTCCAAAGTTATTACTCTCGCTGGTGGACTCGTGGTTGCTAGATCTGAGCTGTTCGTTTCCCACAGACGGCGCCAAATGAAATGGTATAAATCCCTAGATCCTCACACAGTCCACTCACGTAATTTAATGGTTGGGATTCTAATCTATCGTCGAGTTCTACCGAGTTACCTTGTTACCGAATAAGAAGAATACAAAGAGAGACTCGTGAAATCAATGCAACAGTGGGAATTCTCAGGTATTGTTCGCGTGCGTTTTATTGAGGGGTGAACCCCTGTTTATAGTGTTTCCCATCGGCCTTCTGGCCTATCACGTTGTGCCAGCCTGGCACAAAAATATCTTGGCAGACTTACAAAATATCTGATAAATATCTTATCCTAACTTCCCTACCGACCGGTCACTATTCATGCTTTACTTGGCGACCGGTCACAGACGACCGGTCGCTTCTTATACTGCCTCTTACATTTCAGGCGACCGGTCGTAATCGACCGGTCGTAGCGATACTTTTGGTGGCCAGTCACTGGCGATCGGTCGCTCTTTACGCTATGTTCTAGGACTCTTGACGACCGGTCGAAGACGACCGGTCACTGCTTGTGGCCTGTTTGGGCTTGGTCAGGGACGCCCGGTCGTTGCCCTGGCCTTATTCGGCTATTGCTCTTTCTTTAGGGCCTCTGGACATATTTTCCCCTCTTCAAATGCAAACCGCTTGACAGATCGAGTCGGTTGACAACCAAACTACGTCTGTCGTGACTCTTTATCTGTGGGCAGGCTCTGGATGATTTATTCTCTGTAGTGGGAGTTACTGTTCACTAAACTCATACTCTCTTTGACTTGGTCTCTATTCATTGCATCAATTCTCAGACCGACTCTTGCTGGCAGCTAGGCTTTGGCAATCTTCAGCAAAACTTTAACATCTTCACATATTTTCCCCCTTTTTGCTGATGATGCCAAAAACTACTCGAGTGAATCTCGTAGCGCGAGTTAATCCTGCAAAAAATGACATACACGCAAAACAAGCTTGGAAGAACCAACCTCATTGACTGATTCCCTCTTAGTCCAATATTCCCCCTAAGTTTGAGCACGTCATTTAAGACAAGACCAGTAAGAGAATAGCATAATAGAATTAAACTAAGCTTAAACATAAACAGTTTGCTTGGCCATCAAGCAGGGCAAAATCCATAAGTGCAATTTAAGTCTTCGTACCACCAGAAACATTAATTCGTCTTCTTAAGAATGGGATTCACCACTTTCCCTCTTTTTGACATCATCTGGCAAAACAGGATGAGTCTACCTGACATCCAAAAGCAATCGCATGGCTAAATAGTCAACCAACAGAGTCTACTAAAGTTTGATAAAAACACCGCCAAGATAAACAAAGTTTGAGATAGGTTAAAAGTATGGTCAGGGGTGTAGGCTAGAAAATGGGGTGAGAGACTTGGTCTGCATCTTGGTATTGACCCATTCATTTTGAATCTCAAGAGAGTGCTAGATGTGGCTAACTGTGGTAGTGAAGCGTATTAGCCAAAGTATTCATACCCATATGTGCAAGCCAGCCTTGCTATGAAGTGCAAATGAGAGTCACGCGACTTTCACTCTTGCAAGTAGTGGTCGGAGCAAGAGTCTTCTTCAAATTGATTATAAGTTGAAGAGATGATGCTAATTTGCTTGATTTTAGCATTCCATGAGATTTATGTCATTATTTCTTTTCTTTTCCCCTTTTTTTGGGAAATTCACTTCAACTACGTGGGTATTTTTGCTAGACCGATTCTGTCTGCAGATTGACTCTAGCAGTATTTCTTGGTCGAATGAAAGGAAGGGGTTGTGATGGACTTAGGTGGTAAGAGAGATAGTGGATTTTGCTTCAGTGGTAGTGGCAGTGGGTTGGGTAGGAGTGAAAGGGCTTCAATAGAGATAGTAGTGGAGCCGGTGGAGGTTTATTTTGCTTGAAGGGATGCGAGTTGTAGGGTCAAAGCTTTGAGTTGTTATAGGTCGAGGGTGACAACTTTAGGAGTGGTAAAAGTTTTGTTAGTGGCCATGGAGAAATTTATAGAGAAAAGGTTGGAGCTTGAGCAAGGTAGGTTGGGTAATCGACTAGGGTAGTAAGGTAAGGTGGTGAGTTGGGCATTAGTGATGATGGACCCAAAGTGGATGAGATTTTGGTGTGGTGAGACGGCCATGGGAGACTTAGTGATGGTTTCGGGAGTTGGGATAACAATAGTTCTTTGTTTGGAGGATTTTCTGCTTTGAGTGGGAGAGTGAGTAGGAGTGGTTTGAGGGTTAGCATAATTTGTGCTTTGGGGTCGTGGGATGGTTGATGTGGGTGATTTGGTCGAATTGGTAAAGAAAAACTTGGCGGGTTTTCAATAAACATTTGTAGACAAAGTTTAGTTGAACTAGTTAACCAAGGAGAGTTTGGTGCCAGAGAGACTATACCTGAGTACCCAGATTCTACCTCCAAGAGGGAGAGGAGATACAACCACCCTCAGTCAGAATGAGTCATGCATGGTGTGTGTGAAAGAGATCAAATGCAACCATGGGTGATGCCTTGGTGATGATATCAGCAAGCTGGAGTTTATGGAAACTTAGCTTAATTAGATTAAATTCATCTCCACATAATCTTGAAAGAAATAAGAACTCATTTTATAATTTAGTGCGAGCATGGAATTTAGAGAATTTGATGACCTTAGCTGGTATTATCATACATAACTGTAACATTTTGATCAAAAATACCGTAGTCTTCAAAGTGGTTGAAGCTGGAGTGAGTTTGCTTCCTTTTTGCACAAGATTCGCAGAGAGAGTATGCTTGCTCCTGTACATGATTCGCAGACAAAGTCTGCTTGCTTTCTGCACATGATTCTCATATACATATCGGGAATTCATATCAACACGTGCCATATTGTCTTAAGATCACGAGTGATAGAGTCATAAATCTTATAACATAAGATTGGAGATATCACAAATTTGAGAGACACTTGAGACACTATGTCCTAAAACAATCAATTAAGTTAACATTATCGATTCAAAATAAAGAAGGGTTACCAATGGAGCAAATTCTTATGATTTCACCGTGCATGTTGTCTCTAAAAGTAACCTTTCCCCCTTGATGGTCAGAGTGAGTCGTAAACTTATCTTGGTTTCGTGTCATATATCTTGAACAACCACTATCCAGAAACCAAGAGTCATTGTTCCGAGCCACTCTGTCTGCAAAAAGCTACTGGTTAGCTTTGGGAACCCAGATGTACTTGGGTCCCCTTTTAGACGGTGATGAAGAAATATTATAGTAAAAATCATGAGCATTGAAAATTACAGACACACGAGATATATTAAATAAAACCTCTGCAGAGGGAATCTTACTTACCTTATCATGAGTGGTTTTCTCACCATTGTGAGCCATCAAGTACATCAAACTAGCGGTTCCTGACTCAGCCTCATCTGAGTTGGAATTTTCTGCCATCTTGAGAGATTTGTCAGCCAACACAGGCTCTGATACCACTTGATAAGATCGGGGTGCTGACCGAGTAGGTCTGAGGTGTTAGTCTCAGACCAACTCTGCTTGAAGACAAGTATTTTCCAAGGAGATAATGCGAAAACTTTTTGTGTAAAATTGACAAGACATGATTTTGCTTGTATTGAAATTCGAAGTGAATTACAACCTAGCTTCCTATCTTGGGATTCGACATAGATATTCTGTCTCATCCAACACTCGCTCTACTCTAGAAGTAGATCAATACGGAATAAGGAGTAAAGGAAGTGTTTTGTGTGCTCTATAGGTAATAAATACCTAAGGTGAAGTGACTAGGTCATACTAAGATCTCTCGAAAACAATATCTCTCTCAATATGACTCTCTCTCTCTCTAGGAAATTTGGAAGTGAAAGCTCCAAGTATTGCAAATGACTTCTACCACTTAAATACTGATAAAACCCGAAGTAACTGCTCCCATGATGTGTAAACTAATGTTTCCACGATGTCCCACGTCTTCCCACTACGCATTGGGCCGGAAATATCTCAACTGCTTTGTAGAAGGACTCGTTCTGGCGCTTTTTAAGCTTGACCGCCTTGATTTTCATAGCTGGTTATATGTGAACGTGTGTAGCAGTTATTTCCTTAAATTTCTTCACGTTTTAACAGTAGAGGTTCACCTCATAGCTTATATAACTTTCCCGGAGAATATTATGTCGCAGAACGCCTCCTTGTGCAGTCAGACTCCTTCGTCGCCCAGACTTGCTCTGATACTATTATCAGTGAGACTTCTTTTGTCACCAAACTTGCTCTGTTGCCATTATCAACAAAACCTTGGGTTCCAAAAATATAGTAAAGCGCCTAGGAATACACTAAAACGTAGAGCTTTTGCACAACATAATAAAACTAGAAACCAACTAATGGAAATGATGAATACATTTGATGGTCGTGTTTCCTTAACTAGTGATATGTGGACATCTACTATTAACGAGGCATTTATTTGTGTTACACTTCAGTAGAATGATAGTTCTTAGATGTTTCAGAAGCATGGTATTGCTTTTGATATTTTCGATGATGCATATACTGGTCATAAGATTTCTGAGAAACTTATTGAAGTATTATCTGAGTGGAATTTTTTAGACAAGGTATTCTCCATTTATTTAGATAATGCTTCGAATAATGTTAACCGTGTATATTACGTAAAAGCTAATAAGAAGCTCACACTCTTGCATAAAAGAGATAACTTGCATGTTCGATGTTGTGAACATGTTTTTAATTTGTGTGTACAAAGATGGTTTATCTAACTTGACTGCAACACTAGAACCACTTAGACATGTTATGAGAAAAATTAGGAAATCACATGTTGTTAAAAATCAATACAAAAAAATGTGTGAGCAATCCGGTACATCCTCATCATTTTGCTCCCGACACACCCTCTAGATGGAACTTCACATATGAATTGTTAGTTAAAACTAAGAGACATCAACCCATATTAACTAGTTTATATAACACTATGGTTGTTCAATCCAATAAGGAATTAATGGGTCCGGTATTTTGGGAAAAGGCTAATGTTGTGTGCAATATTTTAAAATGTTTTGATAGTGCAACTAAGGTATTTTCATTAGTTTATGAACCTAATGTGCATCATGTCCTAAATGAAGGTATTTTATATGTTTTGCATGAGAACAGAATGTTGATGGGATCAGGGGGGTTATTATGGATATGATGTCTAAATAGTTTAACTACTCCAATGAATTTCCTTTGATTTATTGTATTGTATCTGTTCTTAATCCACAAATCAAATTGGAGGGTCTAACAAAATTACTTGATTAATGAAGCCTTGAAAAAGCTACATGATGAGTATACTTCAAAGTTTTGTCCGGATGAGCTTTCTTCTGCTAGTGGTAGTAGTGGTTAGGGATGACAATTTTATATGGATATCCGTTAACCCGGTCCACCTGATTTAAATAAACAGATGAAAATCCGAAATATACAGATGAAGGATCGGGTGACGGATGATCGAGTGACGGATCGGATCGGGTGACGGATGAAGTTTTTTCATCCGTCACCTGATTCATCATCCGTTTATCACCCGACCCGTCATCCGTTTAAAGTTACATCTTGTTTTATTTCAAGTAACCAAACAAATTTTATAGATTTTTTTTTAAGAAAACTAAAAATACGTTCCATTTTTTTCCTCCCTCATACAACTCAAAATTATGTTTATTTTCCTATTGATATTGGTGGAATATTTGATTACGTTGGAGTAAAGTTTCTTAAAATACAAAGAAAATTTACCTTTAGCAATACAAAAATAATTTATATTTATTAATATTATAAAAGTTATTGTTTATGATATAGAAATGATTATCACCCGATCCATCCGAATCACCCGATGACGGATGGACGGATGACGGATGGACGGATGACGGATGAAGAATAAACGAGTGACGGATGGACGGATGATGAATGATATGTCCGAGTGACAGATGCGGGTGATACTTCACCCGACCCGAACCCGATCCATTGACATCCCTCATAGTGGTTCCTCTTCTAAACCACCACACCCCAATAGCAAAAGAAGTACTATGGTTTCTAGTATTTTGAAAAGACCAAAATCTGTTCAACCGGGTTCCGGATTTTGTACTTATAATGATTATCTTAATTTCACTTTTAGTTTTGATGATGATGATGGTGATATAGATGTTCTTAGACAAGTTTCCCATCCTTGCAAAGATAGCCTGAGGTGTGCTAGCAATTCTAGCATCAAACGTTGCTTCCTAGTTGATGTTTAGTGCGGGCAACCGAGTATTGGATGAAAAAAGATCAAGCCTTGCACCAGACTCAATCAATGTTTGTTTTGAGAAGTATGATTGAGACTTAGCCGAGCTGAGATCTAAAGCACGAGCATTGCAGTACGCAGGGCAACATGATGATTGGTATGAGATGAATGGGGAAAACACCACTTAGGACTTCTATCTTGTAATCTTTTAGAATGTATTAGTATTACTTTCTTTCTATGTAATCTTTCTTAAGACTTGCAAATTGAAATCATGTAACCTCTTAGTTGTATTCTTTTTCCTTATTAGGGTTTTTCCAATGGGTTTTACTTAATAAGATTTTAACGAGACAGTGAATCATATAATAAAATTCTCTTTGCTCCTTAATTTTTACAAATTCAATAAAAAATTCTAATGATCCGTTCGACAATATCATTAATCTATGGAGATTCTAAACGCAGGTTTACTGTGTTCACTTAGAGCTCAAATTGTGGGAGGGGTTCTGGGCCCTACTAGAAAAAGGAATCAACCATTATTTAACACTTGTCTTTTTTTTTATCTGGATGGTCGTGCCCATTTTTTTCACTGAGAGCGAACGGACCCTAAGTTTTTGCTTCTTACACTTTTAAGATTATAAACTTGAGGAATAGTCTATCTAAGAATAAAGTGGACAAAAAAAGCAACATGTGCACGCAAACGAACTCAAATCAAAGTTAAAATGAAGAAACTAGAGCGGACCTCACCGTGGCTCGTTCGGCTCTAGTTTCTCGACCCAAATCTAGAACCGTATGAAACCGATAGAAAAACAGTTTCAGAACTGGAACCAGAACCGCTCCGAAACCGGTCGGAACCAATTTTTTGAGCGAATCCGAAACAAATACAAGGTAGGGAACCGGAACCGTCCCTGACCGATTCCAAACCCGGATACACATATCCGAGAACTGGAACCGACGAAACCGTGAAAGCAATAAAACGTATACACATATGGCAACTTTAAAAGTCTTTTAAACCCAATTTGCTAGAAACTGGAATGACCTACTCACGTTCTGTTTTTTGACACATCCACAATGCCGCTCTCTCAATACAATCACTGTTGCTCCTTGTTTCCTCGACCAAATGGGGGTTAATACAAGTAAACTCAGGGATACATGTAGCAATACTAAAATAATCAAACATACGCATATACTTGATACAGAAAGGATGACCTTTTAAGCTACAAAACAAACCACGACCCTTTCTCAGTACCGATATTTGGTGGAGTAATCTTTAGGTGAAATCACCAGACCACGACCCTTACGAGCCCCACGGTAAACTGTCTCAACAATATCAATGAACTCCTGCTTATTTTTCAGAGCCCAGTTGATCTTGTTGTTATTCCCAGTACCTAGATCTATCATTATGTGCTTGTTCCTATAGAAAAACATCACCGTGCAGGGATCGTACAGCTCGTACATGGTGTTGAAGTCAGGTACCTCAGTTATATCCACCACATATATCACTGCAAAGTTCTTTATCGTCTCCGCCACTGATGCCAATACTTCGTCCATCTAGCCACATAAATGTCACAACATATTAGAACTACGAAAGGCAGGAGGCTGCTGCTGAGGAGTCATCACCAAATTCAAAAGAAAGAAAAAAAAAATCTAATCTACACATAATTGAGTGACTTTTGAGATCATATCCAAAATATGTATAACTTAACTTATTACTATTCACCTTTATGGTTGAAATATGAATGCGCCTTCACAATGACACCTAGTAGTAGTCAGAACTCATGATCCACTGAAAAGGGAAAACATTTGCACGATTGTGATAAATGGACAATTTAGGTCAGTTTTCAATAATAGGAGCTAGTTAGCTCGAGGATAACTGGAGCCTAGTGTACATGCTTTAAAACACAATTCGTAAATAGAACACAAGCAAAACCCTCTTAGCAATGTAACTCTTAAAAATCTATGCCCACTGCGTTCTTGTTATTTTCAGGTTGTTTTGAGTCTTTGGAATATAATGTTTGTTCATTATTTTTTATACTTGGGAACCCGCAACCAACTGCTACTCTTAGAGAGCACTTTAGGTAAACCCGTGTGCCCCCCCAAGAGGTTCCCTCAACTAAGGATGGTTCCAGGGCCGATGACGTGAATCAGCGGTTGAGCGGAGCAAAGTCTAATTCTAGAAAAGACCAGCGCTTTAAGAAATCTACTCTTGGTTTCAGCAAGCTTTCGCGTGTTAGTAGAATTTCTTGTAAGGGAAAGAACATAAGAAAGGTCAAGGGGTGAAGGGTTTCTTGTTTTTCATGTAAGGGAGGTAGGGGCAAGGGGTATGGAGGTATGTAGTTTTGCTTTAGTTCCGAGCATCTTGTGATGCCTACCACAGTTTTGTGGTCTTTTGGCCTTGTGCCTCTAATTATCAAAAAAAAAACTGGGTAAATCACACAAAACAACTCTGTGTGACAAGCTAGGATGAGAAATTGGAGGTTGGAGGATTCAAACTCAGGACCAACTGATCCCTACGTCTTCCTCCACCAACTCAAATGTCCGGGTTGGACAATGTTTGTTCATTTTCCATATAGATGTAACTGAAGATAAATGTAGATTACAATGGGTCCCAAAACACTTAAAAAGAAGAAGTAGAGAAACAAGACCCCCTCAAGCATTAGCCATCTCTCTCACACATTTAAGATTAATATTACTTCCCACTAAAAGCAAGTAGGGAAGACATCTACTTAGGTTTTGATATTCAATCCGGTCACTTCAGGTTGTTGATAACCTATTATCCGGTCAACACTGCTTGACAAAAAAATCACCATTAAGAGGAATATCGAACAATCAGTTACATATATGAGTACCGTGGTGTACATTTGTGTCTCATTCATGAAATTTTGAGAAAAATCTAAAATGAAAAAAGAACACTAATATCACATCACGATTACGATCATAAACATCAAGTTCAAAGTAGATTGTAGCCAGCATGAGCCTGGTAATCAGGTACAAGGTAGGGCAGGGATTTCCTTCATCATCGCAGCAATGTTGTGTCGGCAGAATTTAATATCTAATCAATTCCCTTCAACAGATGTACAATGAAAAACAGGAATGATACTAAGCAAAACCTGAGAATCTAAAATCAGCTAGAGAATTGTATGACGACTAAAATCAATGCAGCTTGAAAAACCGAGAGAGAAGCAAGAGTACTTTGACTTGAGAGTACCAATCCTCAATCTAGAGCGATTCAGTTTGCTTTGCCTTTGGCCATGCATAAGAATTAAGAAGGTAAGGAACGCAGAGAACCCTAACAAAGGCAAGACAAATTTGTGTACTATCATAAGTCAATTGGCGGACTCAGCAAATAAGTGTGAAGAGGAGAAACCCGATGAGAATCCTAAGGCTACCAAGCTCCCTAGAGATGAGGTTGTAGCGCACAAATTCTAAGGGTATGAAGTTGCGTTATCTACCGACTAAGGTAGATTTAATCAAATTTACATAGGATGGTGTCAAGGAGGAATAGGACTATTGGCAAAACACCTTAGTTAGAGCAGTTCTAGGATTACAAATCCCAAATGGAGCTATGCCAATTACATTACCGCCTGTTGGACACAAGTTGCTAGTCTGGAATTGGTCAAGAACTCATAAGGAATCTTTGTCTATCGTTTCAAATCGGAGGAGGAAATCTGTAGTATATTGGAGCAAAGACCTTGGTTCTTCAAGAGAGCCCATCCCTTGATCCTTAGACACTGGGAGCAAGGGATGACTATTGATTTTTACTCCTTGTTGGCCGCGCCAATCTAGCCTCCCCTCTCTGGTCAGGGCAGATGCTGAGTCTGATCACAAGTAAGCTCAGGAGACATCTGTATACGGACATACTGACATCCACGATGGATTGCATAGCATTTGCAAGAATCTTGGTTGAGGTTCACACTGGTTTTGACTTTAAATCTGAAGTTCAGCTGCAGGTGGCAGATGTCAAGCTTTATGTTTAATCTGGGGAGTGCAAGTGGAAGCCATGACGCTGAAAGGGCTGTCACAAATTTGGTCATGTTAAGAAATATTGCCCGCTGGAGAAGAATAATCAAGCTAGTAATTCAGAGGAGAAGGCAGGAGATCATGGTAAAAGCCAGCAATATAAATCATTGAAAAGCACCAGGAGTGGAAGAAGTTCGATCTGAAGCCATTTGTTACAGTGAAGGAGCATGACCCAGGAGCCATTTCTCAGTGACCAATTTCAATATAGCAGTTTGGAATAATATGTGAGTGGGAATAATATAACTTGATGAGAAATTTTGAAACCCCCATTCGTAAGAATAGTTATGGTGTAATTGTAGATGCTTCTCGCCTAGCAGATGGAAAGTAGTTTTGAATGTTGAATGTGACAAGAGCTGTATAGTTATGGTCTTGTCGAAATATTCAGTACTGGAGATCAGATGCTTTTCAAGTCTAATCAGATCATGCATTGTCAGGCTGTGACTGCTAACTTGAAACAAGTTTTCTAATCTCATTTATCTATGTTGAACGAGAAGAATGACAAGAGCATGTCATGGGATGATCTTAGTATACAGCCTGACAATGCATCTATCTTGCCTTTACAATACATTATTTCAACAGTTTTGCTTACTTTGTTAAGAAGATCACGGTTAAAGTTCCCAATCACCTCCCAGATGCTAACTTTGTTCAAATGTTGAGACCTAGATGGCCATGAACTATATAGAATTTTCAGATTTATTGTATACTTGGAACGATAGTCAATGCGGTCAGGTTTGGATTTTAAAAGAGATCTTATCATAGAACAAAGCTGCTATGTCTAGGTTATTACTTCACTTAAAATCTTCTCTGAATTCAATCATATTTACGTTTCTCCATGAGTTTTCTATAGGAAACTGACAGATAGCTTCTGGTGATGTAGATTGCTGTATATAAGAGAAGAAACTAAAAACATGGAGGTGCGAACACACTGTATTGTATCTTTGACCTCCTACTCAGGGCTGTCTCAATCAATTAGGGGGGTCTTGTGCTGGTTTAAGTACATGATCATGTATACAAATATTATATATTAATTTAAGTGATACTCATTACTTATTAATTTATCGATTGTCTAATAAAAGTTACTCCCTCCTTTTCTCAATATTTGATTTTCTAGCTCTAGGCAAAAGAATTAAGGAGGAAAAAGTGACCAGTTTACTCGTACATTCAAATTCTACCCCTCATCTTTTGTTCACAACTCTACTTTTCAAATTATTTCAATTCTCAATACAAAAAGTAAAGGCAAAATAATCTTAATTTTTTATCTTCTTAATTCTTGTGCCTAGAACTAGAAAATCAAGTATTGATAATTACGAGAAAGTAGTAATTTAAATTAATTAGTTTATTGTTTTATATGTTATATAAAGTAATAAATTTCACTAATAAATTATCATATTATTCTAGTTAAAAAAATAACGACCCAATAAGCGGGGCCTATGTCAAAGCCACACTTGCACACCCTAGGAGCCGGCCGCTCCTACTCCTTCTATTGGTCTTAGTATGATCATTTCACATAAAACTTAAATTGCAAGGTGCAGGTCTATATGGTGGAAGACCTTGAAAACTTGATGACAGGTGTAGGTGTTTTTTGTGACGGGAAAGAGAGCAGAATCACCTGTTCTTTAGCTGGGTAGCTACTGGTTAAATATTGCACGGAGTTCTGATTGATTAGCTGCAATGTATGACCCAATGACTTACCTGAACTCCAAATCTAAACTAGACTCACGATGATTCAACAATTATTTAAGTAGAACTATATTCACTTATTCAATCAAGAAGTAAAATACAAAAAGCGTGTCTTTAGTCAGACAACAAACAAGTAAAAACAAAAAACTAAGATCAACTTCTTTTAACTTCTAATCCTTTGAATATTTTGTAGAATCCAATACCGCCACAAGGTCTGAGTAGTAAGTATATTCCAATAACAGGTATTTTCTTGGACACTAGGAGGAAGAAAAGCAAGCGATTGGAGCATGCATTTATTATGTCCGTCAGCTTAGGAATGAAACAATGTTTGTAAAGGCAAGCTGGATGTAGATACTCGCACCCAAAGAATAGTTGTAATTCTGTAGATACGCTAGGGGATCGAGCTAAAGTTAGGAACAGGGCGTATAGACATTATTTTTATAGTTTGACGTCCTATGAACGGCACAACATACATATCCCCCACCTTTGAAGGAGAAGGTCGACTAGACGTAACTCGATCTAGTTTTGTATTCTTTTTTTCAATCAGTAAACTCCTCCTTTGTTAAAGAAGAAGAGACAACTACAGAATTAACTAAAAGAAGGTAGAATGTTATTACTAATCGGTAATTTAGAGAGTTACGGAGAGACGAAATACTCACTTGCATGCAAGTTTGGTCCCAGTCATGACTACACGCTCTTCCTCGGCGAGGATCGCTTGATCCACCGCCCATCCGGAGTGCAAGTGAGGCAAAAGGTACGACATCCGTTCTCTACTTTTTTACTCCTCTCAAGCGATATGCACAAGTGGGAAGGACACAGTTGTTGTTCCTCTCTGTTAGATGATTGATCGGGTAATATCCCTTTTTTTTTTGGGCCGAATCTAGTCTCAATTGAGCGGAGTCCTCCTCTCCGCGAGAAGCTTATTTATTTCCTCGCTCTTTCTCAAGAATTCGACAGACATGTCAAACGGGGTATCGGATGAATATCCGTTCAGATCATTTAATTTTCGGGTTATTTCGGGTTCGGATCATTCGAGTTCGGGTCAAATCAGGTTCGGGTTGTAATAGTGTCAGATAGAATCGGGTTTCTGTTATTTCAGGTTATGGTTAATATTTTTTGACAAAACTTCAAATAAATATATACCTAATTTCTATAAGAATATACTACATATAAATTACAGAAAAGTCAATACAATGCCTATTTTGACTTTCACTCGGATATCATAAGTTTGAATCAAGTTTTTTGTCATATTTATTTGGGTCATTTAGATTTGGGACAATTTATGATCACTATTATTTCAAGTTATTCGAGTTTGGCTAATTTTTAATTACTATTATTTCGGGTCATTTCAGGTTCGGGTCGGTTTCGGGTCATCAATTTTTCGGGTCATTTCCGATTCGAGTCATTTGTGTTTTAATCGGGTGTCGGGTTTATTATATTTAAATATTTTCAGGTTTCAATCGGGTTTCTGGTTCGAATAAAACAAACGGGTTTTCAATTTGGGTCAAATTTTGACAGCTCTTTGAGAATCTGACTGGCCGATATTTTGCCGCCCCTTAGGTGTACCTATCTATCTAGTCCTCTTTTTGTATTTTCGGACATTTATCCTTCCAGTTCAAGATACAGTTCTCCCTCTTTCAAAAAAAGCAAAGAAGAAGATACAGTTCTCCCCATAACTGTTTCAAATCAGAGTAAATTATACTTATCTTTACCCTCAATCAAGTATAGTATTAAACTTACCTGCATTCAACCAGAATTAATGAAGTGTTTTACATGTTAACTTTAACAATAAATTATTATATCTTCTTATTTGATTTTAATATATGACATAATAAAATAAAATAATTTTATAAATTTAAGTTATATAATTGACTTCTTATTTATGTAGGAGTAAAATACCTGTTAAGTAAGAAAGTAAATTAAGCTTACTTGTATTCACAAGATGCATTACTACCAAATTGACTTCTTATTTTTGTTGTTTTAAAATCTAACTCGAAAATTAAAGTTAAGAATTTAGTTGATAGAAAAATATAATAATGTATCTTGTGTTTGTATTATCAGTGTGTATACAACAAAGAAAAGTAATAAGGTCAATTATATCATTAGTACCCTTCATTCCAGGTGTTTGTTTGACCTTTGGCTCAGGTCCTCTTTAATTAAGGATCCCCACTCTTCAGCCTCTCTACAACCAAGCTATATATGGTCCAAATCGTTTTTCTTCTTTGAATTACAACGAGCCGGGAATTTGTAAGCAAAACAATTCAGGACGTTACTCGCAACTCCATTCTTTCGTCCAAAAGGACAATACCTGAATTTCACAACTCTCCGGCCAAATCCTCCATGTATACTTGGAAAAATGTCATCGGTAAGCCGTAATTAATATCTCAACTCTCAGCTACTTATTCATCATCACCGACAGCTCAAAGACAAAGAAAACATCTACAAAAACAATAATTCCTTATCCCTATCCCTATCCCCATCTTCGCCGATCCTCCTCTTCATCAACTGGCGTGTACCATTCAGGCCTCCTTTTCGAATTGCTCAGTCTATAATTCAAAGTCTCTTCATCACAAATCTCTCTGGTCGCCACAAGCACAAGGCTCTTCAGAGCAGCACCAGAATCTGCACCTCCACTGCCATTTCCAGACCCCCATGATTTAAACCAAAAACTCCCAAACCTTCGCATTCTTACCGCGGAGCTTTCAGCACCCCCAAACACCAAATTGGGAATATACGGTCTCATCTCCTTCTCTCCCAGAGGGAAATCATATGGACAAACCATTACATTTGGAGCCATGCCCTTACCCGGGTGGTTAGCAAAATGAGCAAACGCAAGCGGGTTCCTCCTTTCCAACACTTCAGCACAGCTTCCTCCTCCTTTGGTGTTACTACTCAAAGGCTTGCTAAGAACTTTCCATACCCGATCTGAGCCTGTCAAAGTGTTCTCATCGTCTGAACTTGGGTGAGCTGTTTGAAATTCACTCGTCCCATCCCATGGCTCGCGGATTTCGCCGCCAACACCCCATGGCTGGGCATTAATCACCATCCCATCGTAACGAGTGATCAAATAAGGGTTCTGCGCATCAATTTTTGGGTATCCTGGAATATATCGGTAATATGCAGGAGAATATATGATGCCAGGATATATCGCTATAACTGCTCCAGTACTAGCACTGCCTTCTAGATATAGACCCTGACCAGCATCCTTGTGAGGGATTTTGGAAGGTTGAAGTGACAGGGTATAGCCAAGTTGGTCTTTTAGAAAACCACTGATCCCACTGAGCTTCACAGGTTTTGTCTCTGGCACAACTGCACTGAAAATTTTGCCAGTAATTTATCTATCACACATGTGGTTACTCAGCATAGATGTATGTAATTAATGACAGAATCAATAATTAACGCAAGTTCAACAAAAGAACGTATCGCAGTTTCCCTTCAGTCACTGTTTCATGACGAATATATACAGAACAAACATGTGTATTTCTTCGGCACAACCAACAATACCACAAAGTATTTACCACCAGAAACATGGTAATGGTATCTAAGATGGTGTTAAGGGACTAATAACAAAGAATGAAGTTATAACCACTCCTACTTTTACCCAGTGATTAAAAGAGGTAGAGAACAACAATAAAAAAACAACTCCAATCCTAGAGCTGCAAGCTAGTTCTAGATAATAGGTACGACAAATGAACGTGAACCCCACAACCATTGCAAGAATAGAAACCTCATGTTACAGAATAATTCACAATCAGTAAGCCATTTGTCCCAGGCTCCCAGCAACACTTCAAAAACCATGTGAGAACAAAGTACAAAAGAGCAAGAGTAAAAATGCAACAGCTTACAATAGCATTGATTGAAATCAGTACCGTCAGATACTCACCAGGATGGTTGTTTGTTAAGCCTCTGGAACTTCCTACAGCAAAACTAAGGCCACTTTGCTTATGGGTAGTGTGTATAGGAGATGAGGACTTAACAGATCCATCCACATTTTCTTTTCCAGGAAGAAGAATTTCATCCATAATTGTGCAGAAGGTTCTAATCTGTGAATGAACATTCTCCTGAACTTGACTTTGTTGATCACTCAAGGATGCTTTGGTAGCAATGTCAATTATCTCATCTATGTCTGCTTCATCAGCATTTCTTCCTAAGCGATTATAACTGCCATAAAAAGGGTAAAAAAAACTCAGATAACTATTAGATCAGTCCTTCCGACTTTTTGTTGGTAATCATCCAAGAATGAAAATCAATGATCAGAACTTGATATCAACCAAGATCTGAATATACGGCAGTCTCAAGTTCATGGAATGTACAGGCAACATTTGATACATAAAAAACACCATCAGTGAAAACATAACTGAGCCAATATTATCAATCGTTGAGAAAAATCCAGGAATTCACTTGAATCGGCTGAACAACCAGAACCTTATTCCACATCGCAGACAGATACACGTGCTCTAAAAAGAAACACAGAATCAAAAGGATGGTGGTTATGTTTGAGCATCCTAGGCGCCGAATCTAGAGATTATAGCCTCAGAGCTTACTTTTTCCCTGGTTGTAAACACACCTATAAAAGTCAAATATTTGAATAAAAGATAAGGGTTAAAGTCTTGTAATGAGAAGTTTAATTGAATCCAGTATATCCGCAATGTCATCCTGAGCTCATGATCATTGTGCTCATAACCCTTTCAAATTCCTATAATAAGTTAAACTTCATGTTCTCTGTATTAAACACGGAACTTCAGCATAAGAGGCCATAATAGGATAGGGTCATGTCTATGAACAAGTCAGAAGACGAAGTAACTGGGAACAAAAAGACAGTAACGTTGTACAGTAAAACTATCCAATCTGTCCTATCCAATCCATGCTTCCTGAAAACTGATGTGCAGAAAAACAAAACAACCAGCTAGATCAAATTATCATCTGACAGAAAAGAACAGCTTCTTTCTCCCCCTTATGATTGAACAATGTTAGGTTTATCGTAAGCTTAAAAAAAAAATTCAAAGAAGATGCCACCTTATGTGGTTGTTTAGATTCAAAAGATATGGGAGCAAGTTAGTGTCTCGTTTCAGTGCAGGATCATAATGTTATTTGATTCCCCAGTATGTCCTTATCGAGAGCCCCATTTCTCTAAGTTATAAACGCATCCAAAATTCTCAGTAATGAAGAAATGAACAAGTCAATCAGAGATGAAGTCTAGTCTTGTTGAAGAAGCAATGATAGAACCTGCTGAAGAAGCCATTTGAAATTTAAGCTATTATGGCTCAGTTATCCAAAGAATATCTTCTTGCGCATCAATGAAGAATATCAATATTTCCTTTCGACAACAAAAGGTTCAAGCCTAGATCTACTCTAATATTACATTCACTTCCTTTAATAATGTTTCATCATTTAGCCTTTTTTTCAATTTTAATACATAAAAATATAGCCAATAATGCCCCTAACTTTTCAACATGTTCACTATTACAATTAGAAAAAAGAACGAAACACTTTACTTTCTTTTGGTTCAGAAAATAAATTACCAAACTAAGGACTTAGAATACTATCTTTAGTTAACAAATCTTTTAGTATCTAATAAGATTAATAGCTCATAAAAATAAAAACAAATGGAATACATCAAAGCAGAAAACAATAACAATACCTAATCGTTTATAAACATTTTACTCATATGTCATCTCTATCTAGAGGGTAAAGTAGGAAGCAAAAAAATCAAACATTTAGAAAATAGTTGCAGAGCCTGAAAGTTAATCATTCAGAAGCGAGGAAGTCAAATCTAAGCACTCTGAAGCAAAAGAAAAAGCTCACTACATAAGCACACATGAGGACTATTGATATATGAAAGCATTCAGGGAATGCAACTCTAATATAACGCCTTTTAGTGACATCTCTGATCTCTTCGATAATGAAATTCTAATTATCATCCCATCCCCATTGGTGTCTTCATAGCTACGATCTTGAGTTATATAGATTATTACGCACCATGTGGTAACCTTGAACAACACGACAATAATTATCAAATACAGAATCAAGAAACAATAGAATTTAGAAAAGCATCTAGATTACGGAGAGAAATAAATTGTCTGCTGCAGTAGTTTCACGCAGTGAGTCACTTACATGAAAGAATAACACAATCATGTTCAAATGTTATTCTCACCTGGTATAAAGAAAAAGACGATTCATATCTGCTTCAAATTGAAGATGCCTGGGATTCCGTGCAAAAGTTGGACTTTTCGCAAGCTCTTTTACAGCCTTTACGCAAGTAATATCGGACACAATTAAATATAGACACCAATACAGAAATCACCATATTTTATAAAAGCAGAAGATACATTAATTTTTAATAAATAGCAGTTCATGGTGACAGATGGTCATAGTTCTACAAACATCATTATACCTGTTCATCAGTTTCAGCAAGTGTATAAAGCAAATCATAATGTTCTTTTCTTAAGGCAGATAAAGATAGTTTCCTCCACAGGAAAAGAAAAGAGCTTTCCTGGTTAATGATGGTTCCAAGAATTTCAAGCCTTATTATGAAGATACCACAGATGAATTAAGCTTTTCATAATAGTTAACAAAAAGATCCAAGCTTTTCATAATAGTTAACAAAAAGATCCAAGCTTTTATTAAGGGACTGGCTTAAAGATATGGCAGGTTACCCCTTGAAACTTCTGAAATAGAAAGGCCATGGGATCTGCTTCTGCCCGATTGAAATAACTTGAGACAAATCGCAGCTGTGATTCACATCAGAAAAGAAGGATTAGAACTGTCTGTCTAACAAAATTAATTCACATTGTGGTCCAACTCCCCACGATAGCATGACAAGTAGAGCAAGAAAGAATTCTAGAGCCTCCAACCAGCAAAAGAGAAGCCCGTTCTGCTGTGGTGAATACAAGCTCAACCTAGCACATACTAATGCTGAAGAGGAACAGCCGGAGAAACAATGACAAAAAGGAAACAGGAAGAGCCAGATACTAATCCTAGAAGCACTTCCAACATATTCAACCATCTAAGGTTGGAGCAACACTCACAATTCAAAACCCTTAAAAATAAACTGAAAGAGATCAAAGAACATTAAACAATCGCCTGAGGAAGAAATGTCGGGACAACTAGGCCGTTACGCTCATTACTAAACTTGCTGAAGAGGTGAAATAGCTTGAACATGTACTTGTTTTGAGTGCCTTTTTATTCCGAAATTTGGTTAGAGCTCTTATGTGTCTGGAACTTAGAAAAACGTACTATCTTTGGGATCTGATCCTACACCACTGCAGACCTTATTATGACTCGAATCAGTTCAGCTGCGGTCTATAAGGGGCTCAAATCGCACAACGAGCTAGGGGCACAGCTCAAATAGCACAAAGAGCTAGGGGCACAGTTTCGAGCAGTCATTAACCTAGACTATGTACAAGTTCAATTTCAAGATACATATCTGAACAAACCGATTCGGAATTTCGGTAAAATGCTCAATCCAACTAGAACAAAAAAAAATCTGGAACAAAAAAATTTGGAAGCTTGCAAGCTTCTGTCGCAGATTTGCAGCTTTACAACTTTGAAGCTTTGAGCAAAAAAACATATATTACCGGTTACTTCTATTCTCCCAGATTTGAAGAAAAAAAAAATTGCGACGAGAATGATGAAGATTGCTCAGTCTACGAGGAGAGAATGGAGAAAGATGAAGATTGCTCATCTCAACTGAAAACGTCCATGTGCAGCACCGGTGGGAAGGCAGTGAGAAGGTTGCAAGTGGAAAGTTGGAGAAGAAAGAATCGGAAGCGTACGCGACGCGGACAGTCAGGGAGAATGAAGAGGCAAAGGGAATTCTATTCTTGAGGGGAGCATGGGAATGGAAAAAAAAAAGGCTTCTGAGGGTTTTTTATTCTTAGAAAATGGGGAGGGCCAACAAATGGATTAAACTTTTCCATTCCCTTTCTCTTTACTCGGTGGCTGCGTTCGGCATGGTTGTTTTGTGGTTGTTTTGGTCTGGCTGTTTTGTGGTTGTTTTATATGTGGCAGTATATTATTGGAGTAGAAGGTAGGACCCACGTGGGACTCACGTGGGACCACTCAAAACTACCACAAACATGCCACAGACATGCGCTCACCGAACGCAGCCGGTATCTTGAAACAAACGCCCCTAATCGTTCTCACCGTAGCTTTTCTAAGTAGATGAAGATTATTTTAACCTGTCTTCCACTGCCACCTCGGGCAAAATGAAAAGTTTTATAATGGAATAGAAATTATTAGACATAAAACGCTAGGTGAAACAACGTTTTGAAAGTGGAGATTACTTAAGCCGGTAGGACCCACAAACAACAATCGAGTCTCTTTAACTTGATTCTTCCTCTAGTAGGGAATGTGATTCCCTTTTCCAGCAAACTTTGATTGGTGATATATAGTCATTGACCGATGATCAATAATCATTAACCAGTGATCGATAGATATTGATCGACAATTGATGATTGTTAGCCGGTAGCTGATGGCTATTGATCAATTGATTGACGATCATTGATCATTCATTTTCCCTGTACAAACAAACAGTTAGGAATTCTTTTTCATTCCCCGACATTCCCTTTGTTGATTTAGTTCTGTTTTCTAACCCGAAACAAATGCTCCCTAAGGTGAGAGATAGGGAACTGGAACAAAAACGGAACAAAAAATGAATTTTAGGAGATCATTCAAGTATTATTGAAAAGTTGGCATCTTTAGTTAATTTTTGTTTAAAAGATCAAGTTAATTTTCAAACTAATAATATGTTTTATTCCATCTTTTTGTTGTAAACTAAAGTTACGAAATATGTATTATTTCATGATAACACAGAGATTAAGTAGAGTATATTGTAAGGACAGAAACATTGTTACATTTCATAATTTATCCATTAAAATTTAAAGTTCGCCGTTGCATATTTAATAAATTCCCAACTTATGCCCCTAAATTCTTCCTGGAGTATATTAATCAATAGAGTAAATTACTCAGAACCCCCTTCAGGAATGGGCATAATACAGTTAACCCCCTTGTGTTTATCATAATTATTGGTAACCACCTTGAGATTACAATATCTTTGACTATGAGCCCCCAAACTATAACTCTATTATCAAAACGTTAACTACATGTTGACCCATCAACTTAATTACATTATTAATGCGAGTCTGGACAACAAAACTACTTAATCAGCATCATTTAACTCTCCCTCATCCCAATTCAGTTGCATTTTTGAGGTAGGATTGATGTTTTTTCGGACAATAAAAATGCTAATAAAGTAGTGTTCTTTGTCCAGCATGTCATTAATAATGTGAATAAGTTGATAAGTCAACACATGGTTAACGTTTTGATAATAGAGTTATAGTTTTGGGGCTCATAGTCAAAGATACTGTAACCTCAAGGTGGTTACCAATAATTATGATAAACACAAGGGGGTTAACTGTATTATGCCCAATCCTCAAGGGGGTTCCGAGTAATTTACTCTAATCTATATATATATATATATATATATATATATATATATATATATATTTAATAATGAATTTGAAGTGATATATATATTTATAATACTTTAATATATATTAAGTTATTTTTTTAACTAAATTTAGTATATTATTCTATATAAATATATTATATATATATATGTTTGAAGAAGAATTTAGGGGCATATGTTTGACAAACTTTAATTTGTGTAACTAGTGAAATTGAATTCTAAACCCCTTTGTCTTTTAAAACTTCTCATCAAATGAGAGGAAAATATGAAGTAATCCGCTCTATAAGCATGTCAATGGATCGGGTGAAGCAGCTCCCGCAACTGTCACCCGGATATATCATATCATCCATCTATCTGTACTCATTTATTCTTCTTATCATTCGTTCATTCATCATCTGCGAGTATTCGGGTGGATCGGTGATAATCGGGTGAAACTTTTTCTATATCATAAACAATAGTAGTTTTTATTATTGGTAATGAATATAAAACTTTTTTGCCCTAAAGGTAAACAATAATAAAATCACTCTAACATAATAAAAATATTATGTCAATATCATTTAGAAAATAAACATATGGGTTGTATGAGAAAATAAGAATGGACGTTAAATATAAGTCTATAACTTTTTCTAGTCTTTTTTCTTTTAATTCTATAAGGTTATTTGGTTATATGAAATGAAACAAGGTGTAACTTTAAATGGATGACGGGTCGTGGTGATAAACGGATGACGGACGAGAGTGATAAAAGGATGACGGGTCGGGTAATAAATGGATGACAACTTAAATTTTTTCACCCGACCCGAATTCATCACTTGATCCGTTTTCCCGTTTACTTCAATTTTCATTCATTTATTTAAATCGGATGAATCAGATTAACAAATATTCGTTTAAGATTGTCATCCTTGTTGAAGATCATAATTTCACTATGAACCCATTTTTAAAAGGTAAACCAAGCCAATAAGAAATAACAAGCTAGCGACACGACCAATATTTTATTTCGCTACCTTGCTTCAAACAATCAAACTACATTTAACCCCACAATTTGAAGCAGAAAATCTTGTAACTAACTTTGAATACATGTTTCATTTTTTTCTGTATGGTTTGATATCTAGGTCTTAGTAACTCTAATGACCAGAATATTTACATATTTTTTATATATATTGTACAAATTTATATATTTTTGTATATCTATCTCAAGTGTTGTTTACTATACACTACCAATGTATTTATAGATGGCGCTATGAAGCTGGAACTGGTGTCACTTGTCATTATATCTTAGTTTGTTTTGTTTTCTTATTCAAAACTTGAAAATATTGTTGTATGTTAAATATAATCCAAAATCATAATTTTATAAAATTGTATACTGTTGTTTAATCATAATTTGAGCTTCGAAATAAGATTTAACATTATTTGTTTCCATAAACTTAGGGGCGTTTGTTCGAGCGGGGGGAAAACGGATGGAATCAGGAAAGGAATGGAGAGGGAATGGAAAAGAATTCCCTTGATTTTCCCGGGTTGTTTGTTTGAGCTGGGGGAATAAATAAATAAATCGGTCAACACGGCCGCCGGTCAATGGTCAACAGCTGTCGGCTGCCGTCACCGGTCACTAATGTCGGTCAACATTCACCGGTCACCGGTCAATGGTCATTAGTCATCGGTCAATGGTCATATGTCACCGGTCAACATGCACTGGGGAAGGGAATCCCATTCCCTAGTCGAGGGGGGGGAATCAAGATAGAGAGTTTTGGGGTAATCCCATTTCCCTTTCCCTTTTCTAAAAATAGGAAAACTGGCAAAACAAACAGCAGGAAAGAGGAATCATTCCGTTCCCTTTCCTGATTACTCCAAACAACGCCCCCTTAAACTTTACATTTTTTTATGTACATATGCTATAAGATGTGTATGCCTATTATTAAAAGTTTCATATGTTTCACTAGTGCTAGCTTCTTCGACGATGTTAGCCAACCTAGGTTGTACGAGGGATAAGGTTATCTTTTTCTTGGGTGGGGGTTAAAACCGAGCCATATTAGCATTATTGACAGTGTTAGTTGTTCTAGAGTTTGTATGAATGGTAGAGTTCTTTTCTTGGGTGGATTGTATGGGGTAGGTTTTTTTCTTAGGTGGGTTATGGGTAGGGATTTCTTGTGGGTGGTGCTTTCTTCAAACCACATTAGCATCTTCGACGGTGTAGCTTATTCGACAATGTAATGGTCTTAGGGTTGACCACTACCCCAAATTGAATAACTTCATTTTTTTGAAAAGGCAAGAGAAATTATTAAAGAAAAGAGAAAATACAACCTAAAGCACGAAGCTATGTATACTAAAACATAGGAAAAGTCTAAGCTAGAATGCCCAAAAATCTTGGAAGAAGTCTATACTTAATATCAGTTTTAATCAGAGAAATACAAGTAGATGGAGAAATAGAATGCTATTAAAAATCCAGCTATCCTAGCAGACAGATGTGGTAAATACAACTAGCAAGAGCAGCGACATGAACTTTAAATTTGATAGATCTTTTAGCTCTCATGATGAGGTTAGCATTCATACAACCATCAAAGTTTGAAGGGGTAGATATATCCCCCAAGAAAGATACCAGCGAAAACTTATGAGGATAAAAGGAAGATGAAAAATAGGGATCTCTAGATTCGGATGCATCACAAAACCAACACTTTGAATCCGATATAATCCCCATCTTTGATATTCTATCTTTAGTAGCTAGTCTGTTGTTAACAGCTAGCCACCAAATGAATAATAGAATTCATATGGGACAACTTCCTTATGGGACAACAATTGTACCCATGTCGTGTGTGTATAATCATCGACAAAACAAATAAAATATGTATACCCATTATACGTCTCAGATCGAAAAGGACCCCAAACATCAACATGTATCATCTCAAAATGATTGTACTGTTTTAATTACAGAACACGCAAAAGGATGCCTCTGTGCTCGTGCTTTATAACAAACATCACACATAGACTGACATAGAAAATCTTGCTTCTTTATTAAACCCATGTTAACAAGTTTGTCAAAGGGTATATGTCCTAGCTTCACATGTATGTCAAAAGCTAAAAAATTACTTAAGGAAATAGAATGCAAATCATCGCATGTGTCTTGACTCCTTCCTCGAATCAAACTGCTAGCCCAGAGCTCAGCACGATTTTCATCCAGAAAGTAAAGACCACCAAGCTCTTCTCCCAACAGATTACTCGTTCCTATAATAGGGTCCTAAGTAGAACAAGAGCGAGAAGTGAATATAAGGTCATGTATGTACTGCTCAATCAATTTGCGGACAAAAATCAAATTAAACTGGAATTCTGCCACATAAAGAACCCCACCGATAAAAAAAAACTGTTCCCAAATTTCACATCCATGTTTTGTAAATTTGTTGAGGCCGACCATCTGGCAAGATAACCAATTTACAGTGCTCTAAATTTCTCATATTAACAAACAAGCTGGAAGAACCACTCTTATGATCAGTAGCCCCTATATCCAGGATCCACTTAGAAGCCAAATCGTTCGAGTCATCGTTCAATAAACACTGACTACTAAGTGAAAAATCCAAACTCTTACCAGAAAAGTTGCTGAAGGGGTTTTCTTCTTTCCCTACACTGGCTCTCCCTCCTTGTATCAACCCGGCTATCTGCTGGAGTATCTCTGGGCTCAGCTGGCTACACTTCTGAAGCATGATTTTCCTTTCCAGAAAGATTTTCACCTACAGACAAAGCTTGAAATGCCCCAAACTTAAATATGGTAATTAAACATCAAGTTATGATATAATAAAGCTAAAATATACCTTAGAAACATTGGTGAACAAATTTAAACCCATGAAACACAAAAACACACCTTAAGGACAATTAGTGCAAAATTTGCCTTAGAGTTTGTGTAACCTTAAGTAGGGTTCAAAATGGATTACTAAGCTTTATATCTAAGCTAATAACAATATAAAAATCATCAAAAAAGAAAACCAAGCAATAAAATCAATTGAAACACAAAATGTGCTCTAAAACACCTTAAAACACATTTTTGAGAAATTGTCTTAGAAATTGGTTTTAAGTGGTTCTAAAGGCTTAATTACATCATAGTGTACTATATTGTACCACATTAGAAAGCCTAATACAAAGTTTTTCAAAAAAATCAAAATTTGTGCACTCATTTATGAATAGTACCCAAATAGTGCCAAACAAGGCCTTAATTCTTTATAGCTTGTTCAATGGTCAAATGACCCCTAAAATATCTCCTAATGAGGTGGCAGCATGTGGTGACTCACCACTCTTGATCAACTTAATATCTTAAAAGCAAGATCAAATTTGCTTTTAAAATCTTATCATCTTCCATTTCATAATTACTTTACATTCTCTCTTGCTGCATCCCTTTGAGCTGCCAAATACTCTCCCTTCCATCACCCTCCTCTTGAAAAATCTGAAGCTATACATGGAAGTTCATAACCCCACTTAAGTATACAAGCTTCATAAACACCCCCTTTCACCTTAAAACACCATTTTCCTTAATCATTCTCCAAGGAGACTCTTTCCCCACCTAAGTATTGAACTAATCTGTCAAGAAAATCCTTGAAGGCAAAAACCGTGGGAGTTCAGGGGGTACACATACCCACCTCTTAAGTAAGGTTTAAGGTAAGAAAATGCCTTAAAACACTTTTTTCCCTTCCTTTATGTGCTGGCCGAGAATGGCAGTTTACTAAGTCTTGTTCCTTCATCTTTTCAAGTGTATTCCAAGCTTCAAATCACCCCTTTGAGCTAGGCGAGTTGGTGGGCAGAAAGTACCTTATAAGTGCTTAAGGTAATGCCATCTTCCAAGCTTAAGACTTGTTCTTTTCTTTGATCTTTGAGAGCAGCATTTTGACTCTTATTTATCTTCTAATTGCCACCAAAATGAAGCTTAAAAGACCTTGTTTTGCTGTCAAATTCGAAGTGCCAAAAACCAAGGAAAATTACATTTTCAAGGGTAAGGTTTATACTTAGTCTTAAAGCCTTAATTCATGGTTTAAACCCTTGAGTATGTTCATAGAATAATCTCTCCCTATCTTGGTAATTTAGGGTGAGATTCTTGCTGTTGGAAATCAACTAATTGAGCTTAAAGGTTAATATTCTTACTTAATACTTATTATAATGTTTTAAGTATTTAATTGTTCATTTAACATATAGCCGAGAGCTTATGTTATAAAAATGGGTTAGTTTAACCTAGTAAATGATATAAATCATCATATAAACTTATGACTAAGTAGCTAATGACTTATGAGTTAGGAAATAACTTATCAAATGAATTATAACTCTAATTATATTATTACCGAAACTATGATGTTTGGTGTGCATTTTAATAGCTTAATTATGTACTAAATTAAGGCTTAATTTTAATGCTTTGGTTTGAATTTAAAGGCTTGTATTCTGGCCAGTAGCAATTAGCTATTTAATTAAGTGTTTTTATGCTTTTATATGTTTGATATAATATAGTAAAAGCTTAGGCATACAAATCAGAGGTGAATATGACGTTTTAGAGACCTTTAAAACTGGGTAGAAAAATACTTACGAATTTAGAGACTTTAATGAATTAGTTTTGTGACCACTTAAGTAATTAAAAGTATTTAAATGTGTTAGTAATAATATGACTAAGGGAATGGGTATAATATTGTGAAAAGAAAAAGTTAGGAGGGGTATGTAATAATAAAGCCGAATGTGGGGGCTGTTTGGGAAATAAATAATATTATAAGTTAAAAATGAAATTTGGTAGTTAAATGTAAATATTAGGAATATTTGGGGCCTAGGTGTAATTTTGTAAAATTCTGGGTGGGAATTAATAAATAAATCCAAGAATTGGTATAGGTCAAAGGTTGACCAAAACTTAGGTTAATATGTCAAAACTTAGAGTTTAATATGAATTATAACATAAAATATAAGAATTATAAAGTTTCGAAGCTAGGTATCCCTCTTTACTAGAATATTTATGTGCAGGGTAATACTTTATCAATGAAAATTTTCTCCGATTTGGGCACTAATGTTGTTTTCTCCACCATATCTTCAAAATTAATCTCAAGCAGTCCTCTACCTCTTAACCACACCATTCTACATCTATTTATACCCACACTAAACTATACTTTGACATTCAAAACATTTTGACAGTACTCCAACTTACTTCAAATTCTTACTTCTTTCCCTACAATATGTAGGAGTGATACTACGGTAATTTAAAATTTTGATTAAATCTCTTTTCCGGCCTTGTTTGAACACTAATCATAACTTGGATTATTTTTACCTAACCCTTGCTGCTACAAATGGGGTGTGTGGATCCTAAAATATGTTCATGAGTTTCTTTTGCGACTGTAAAGTTCACATAGCCAATAGGGCTAAACATGACAAAGAAATTTCATTGCTTCCCTTGGATTCTTATCTTCTTGGAGTAAGGAAACTACACATTTAGACAGGCATGCCTTCATCCCTTCATCGGCTTTAACCTTAATAGAGAGCCTGAACTTTACGCTGCTCTTCTCCTTATGCACCCGGGTAAGCGAATTTTTGGGCTGAGACGATCTACTAGCGGGATCATCTCTTCGCTTCTTTGCTTTATGACCTTGAAATTCCATTCTCGCCTAAAGGCTGCTCCCGTTAATATTCCAACCTTTGATGCCCTCGATTACTCATTTTGCATCCTCGACGTGGTTAACATTGACAAAGGCACATGCATTTCGATTCCACGTTCTCCATTTTCTACTAATGTAAAGCCTACTCCATCGAGAAAATCATCTTACTAATCTGTCTAACTGGTACTCCGACACTCCTCTATGAATGTTGTCAATGAATATTGTGGTAGTAGAGTTACCTATAGAGCTGCTTCTACCATGTCGAGACCGAATAGATGTAGAATCTCGCTCAAACCTTGGTTTAGCGACTCATGATCCACGGTCGCACCTAACCTTTTGGAATCTTCTACTTGGTCATAAATCTTCCCACCGAACAGAACAACTACATCTACTCCTCCGACCTTTCCTCCATGCTCAAGCCTCATCTCTCCCCATGGCTAGGATAGGTTGCAGCGACGTGAGAAGTTGGCGACGGGAGAAGATAATGAAGATGAAAAGTTATAGCTAGAGGTATTAAGGATGTCGAAGTGGATATAGATGGAGGATGCAGCGAAGGTGAAATCTGACGTTATAGCGAACAGAGTGGCAAGAAGGGGTGTGAAGAAGGAACAAGAGGCTGGTTAGGATGGTGGTGGGTTAGAGGAGGTGGCATGGTGACTGGCTATCGGAAGAAGATGGAGGGCTGGTCGATGAACCCTTCTGGAGAGAGGGGGAGAGTGTGAGGAGCAACATATTCCACTGTACAAAGCGAAAAATGAAGTGCAAGTGCAAGGGATGAGTATTGTTTTGTCATGAAGATCCCATCGTTTCCTTAGATACAGACCAGTGATGCTTTCTGTTCAATAGAGACCATATACAGTTACTCAAATAAAAGATAAAGAGGGACAATGAATAGAATAACATAAACTCCAACATTAGAAGCTAAGAATAATTTATATGCCACCAACAGTTTCAAAATACTTAAAATCTGGTAGATTCGGCTGCTGTTTATTTTCTAAACTTGGAAAGATTATTTATGTTTTCTACATCTAGTTTCAATTAATTATCAATATGTTGGTAAGTCCCAGCACCTTATGGAAACTTATGTCTTGCCCTTACTTTCTAATCATCTGGTTTTGCTGTTGTGTCTTTCTTTTCGTAAACCAAGAGCAATTGGTGTGTGATGCTATAAGAAACGAACTTTATCATTCAAAATTTTAGCAGTTTTAGGAAATATTCATTAATCAGCTTTCCTTAAAATCAATTTCCTAGCAGTTTTTATTCACGCACGTACACACTAATTTGAATTAATATAAAACACCGTGGCCAGGCTCCAAACAACAGCAATGATATGACGAAATCTACCTTACTTTAACTTTTGTTTCCTGAAATGAATTTGGTCTTGTGTTTGGTTGTTTGGCCATGCTTCTATTCTGCTGATTAGAAAAAAAAACCTTTTGAACCTCATTCTTTAGTTGATGCTCCTGTTCATTTTAGAGTAAACATCAGCAATGTATTTTCGGTGCAGGATGAGTAAACTGAATTATGTTTGCTTGCTGATGCATGAAGCTATTCATTTAGTGAATTGTTGCTGCTGTTTGCCTACGTGTATTTTTAGTTTGAACCTATGCGTGGTTAGTGTAATATCAGATTTCTATTTGTATTTTTTTCAATTTCATCTTCACGGTTGTTGGCAGGATTCAATATTAACATCTTTGATGCATTGTTTATTAATACTTTATTGTATGTGTTTTACTACTAAAGGAAAAAGAGAAAGGTCCACCAGTGGATGCATACACCCTATTTCTTCATACTCATACTAAGAAGAATGAGCGAGGAGAAAGGGTATTTAGTTGTGCGAAAGCACAAGCAGTGGTGGTACCTTTTAGTGCTTTACAAACACATAATTTTGAATATTAGTGTTCATTATTTAATTACAAACATTCATAACTTTCTATATTTATGTAGAATGAGATCGAGCAAGAGTTGCCGACTACTGCGAATCCAGATGAAGCGGACACATCTCAGCCTATTGATCTAGCAGAGGTAAACAAGGCTTTTTACAAGGTTGTGAAGGGGAAGTCGAAGAAGCAAAGGGTGTATGGTCTCGTAGACTCTACCATACAATACTACAGGCCGGAGCAATATACCAGCACTGCTACCACCTCGACATCCACATTTGATGAGCAAAGATTTCAGCAGTATAAGGAGGAGGTCGATGCCAAGATGAAAGTAGAGATTCAACAGTATCATGAGAAGATGGAGGATGAGAGGAGGAGGCATGACGAGGAGATGATGAAGCACCGACAGAAGTTGATTTCATAGCAGTTCGCATAGTTGATGGTTAGTGCTCCGTGGTCACAGTGGGGTCCACCTCCTCCTTCAGGTTCTTAGCAAGCCATTGCGCCATGGGGTCCACCTCCAGCTTCTAGTTCTCATCAGGTCGGGCCGGTATGGGGTCCATCTTCAGCTGCACCTGGTACTCATCAGACCAGTTCATCATGGGGTTCACCCTCATCATTTGGGTCTCAGAGTGGGATACCGGCTCAGGGATGGTGGTCGGGTCCGGCTCAGGGATGGTGGGGTTCACCACAGACTGCACCTCATGCCCCACCATCTACATCACATGCTCACCTGCAGCAACTTAGGGATGAAGGTAGTGATATGTCTGATAGTTTAGAGTGACTGATTTAGTGTACGCATGATTATTGCATGTAAACTTCTAGGTTTTATCAGTATGTTTTAATGGGTGTTGTAGTTATGACATTGAATATTAGTTTTTGGATTTATAAAATGAGTTTGATATATATATATATATGTATTAAATGTTTTAATTTTTATGAAATTAAATATTCTAAATATTGTGCTTTATAATATATAGTTGTGTGCCTATTGAAATTGTTTACAATTTTATTGTTTAGTAATTTAATTTTGATATATTGGAAATAAATGATAATATTTTTAATATAGCTTTATAATTTAAATATTTAAAAATGAAGACTAAATCATAATATAAACTAAATATGATTAAATAAATGCAAAATAATATAATATAAAATACTTCGGATCACCTACGGAATAGTATTACCTACGGAATGTTTAATTAAATGGTTGGTATAGAATTCCGTAGGTAAAATTTTACTGACGGAGATATTCCGTAGGTAATACTTTACCGACAGAAATATTCCGTAGGTAATACTTTACTGACGGAAATATTCCGTAGGTAATACTTTCCCGACGGATTGTCGCCGACAATGTGAATGTGTGGGTAAAGCTGATGTGGCATCGGATTGCCGACGGAATTCCGTAGGTAATTTACCTTCAGACTATTCCGTAGGTAATTTACCCTCGGACTATTCCGTAGGTAATCCGTCGGTAAGGAGCGCTGAGACTTCCTTAGGTAATCCGTAGGTAAATTACCGACGGAATCAATTTTCTGTCGGTAATATCATTACCGACCAATTAAATACCGACGGAAAATTTGAGGGATATTTTGTCGGTAATCCGTCGATAAATGTGATTACCTACGGATTACTGACGGAATTTGTCGTAGGTAAATCCGTTTTTCCTAGTAGTGGTAGGGAATTTTTAGAAATTTAGGGGTTGAATTGGAATTTATAAACTAGGGGTAAAAACTATAGGTTATAATAACAATTATGAAATAAATGTAAAGTTGTAAAACTTAGAGGTCAAAATGATAATTAAAAGATATGGGTTGTGTCTGTAACTGAAAGGTCAAACTAGCTAGTGGTAACTAAGTAATTGACCAAGAGTTAGTAAGAAAAGATTAGAAATTGAATTTATAAAGCTAAAGGTATTAAATTGTAAGGTTTAGAAATTTAATGGGGTAAAACCGTAAATAATAGGAAATTTAGTATAAGAGTTAAAATGACATTGGGGTTAGCTTGTAATAACCGAAAATGTAAGATAGGTTTATTAGATAATTAAAGAAAAAGAGAATTTAAAAAGGAATTATAAAAGGAGTTAGTTGTAAGATTAAGAACTAAGTGTGGTTAATTTGTAATATTGAAAACTTAAGTGGTGGAAACAAATTTAAAAACAGAATGGGCTGTTTAATATTAGTAATTAATGGGTAAGAGATTTAAGTTAAGAACCGTAATGATCGGGACTTAGTTTAAGGCGAGAAGACGTTACATAAAATAACGCTACGGTTAGGAAGTAATTAAGAGCGTTACATGAAATGACGGATTAGTTAGGAGGTAATTAAGTTATTAACCTACCCAACTAATGTATTATAGGATCCGAATAGTCAGAGACATTCGACGGGATTAGACGAGCATCTTCTAGACTAGTCACGCTCATCGGTGAACGGTATGGTTTTCTTGCAGTCTACTTGCTACCGAGGTTTATCTCGATTTGTGTGCTAACCCGACTTTCCTTTGAGCTTGCGTACTAACTTCGATTAGTAATCAACGCATGTAAGGAACATAAAATAACAGTTAGAGATTTACAACGCTTCCCACATACGAAAATGTTCAACATTGGAGAATGGTGTAAGAACATTGAATGACTCCCTAATATTGGTTGGTTATATCTAACAAATATTTAACTAACAAAGATTGTTTATACGAGACTTTTACTAATTGGTAACTTGGGGGTGAGGAATCCGGGACTGATGTCGGTCACACGTGTTTGGTTAGGAGGTTGGTATCTGTATCAGATCCGACTTCCATTTGAGACTTGTCTACGGACTTGTCGCCTAGAGTCAACAAACCGACTCGACCTCCTCGGATTACAGTTCGAGGTGGGAGGCCAGTTATTAAGACGATGCAGTGGGATCGCCTATATCCCAAATAACTTAAGAATTATTGTTTATTTAACCTGTGGAGTTCACACTCATTGGCTAGGGTTACTTACAACCCGACAAGGTAAACAATGGAAAAAGGTATGAACGGTTCTAAATAAAGAACGGTTGACATTATATGAGTTAAGGTTGAATACGAGAACTAAATAATTCTCGGGCCTAAGAATGAAAGGAAACTAACTCACTTACTCGATGAACCTCCATTACGACGTTCAATCTGTGTGAGTTATGTTATTGCATGGTTGTTGTGTTAGATGTTATCGTACTTCATATTATTGATTGTATAATAATCAATTGCATGTATACGACCAATTAGTCGTGTGTACCCCGGTAGCTCGTGGGCTGCACGTTTACCATGCCAGCCAAGGTGCTGAGCCCTTCGGGGCCTACCATTACTTTTTCAGGTAAGGGACGGAAGACGACTCACTCTGAGTGTAGGAGTGGGTAGATGTACTTCGGGTTTTTATTTTGGTACATGAGTCGTGTGTGTACACTCATGGTTGTAAATAAGTAAACGGATGTAGTAAACTTGTATTAGCTGTGCGAGCTACTTGATACTCGGTATATTTTGGTTTAAGCTTTGTTTATGTTATGCTCGGTATATTCGCGTCCATCAGACTGTAACTTGTGATTGAATAGGCCTAGTTAGTCATGTGGGTGACTAACGGCGGTAACACCAAACTTAGTAGGATTTTCCACTGCGATAACATCGTTACGACATGGAGGTTTAAACGATAATCACGATATTATTAGTTGGGGTGTTACAGAGCTACTGCTGGTTTTTTCTTTCTAGAGAGAACAACATCACTCCCATGCAGCTGATAACACTCCGCAGCCAAGTGTCTTGATCTGCCATAATGTGTACATTTCTAACACTGAAAACATTCTCATAAGAGTGTCCTGGCTTGCTGCAAACAGTACACGTTGGACGTCTTTTCTCTGAACCTTTACCCCTTATATACTCTTTGCCCATACTCGAACCTGAACCCGAACTCGAACTCGAACCAACGCTAAAAAAGGATAGTGCATCACTCCTCCCCTTATCATTCTTCCTCTGTTGCTCTTCGTGAACAAGAAGGGAGAACGCTTCTTCAAGGTTCGGAGCCTGTTTCATTGCCAGAATCTGACCCCTGATGTGCAAATAACGCCTATCAAGGCCCATCAGAAACTGTATCAACTTGCCTTGTTCTTCCCGTTCTCTCAATTTTTCTTCTGAAGCATAACTATACTCTAATGGAGGTCTGGCAAGCTCAAGCTCTCCCCAAACCTTTTGAAGCCTTACAAAATAATCGGTAATCGAGTCGTCTCCTTGTTTGATTTCAGCAAGCGTCTGCTTCAATCCATGGACCATAGCAAGATTATTTTGCTCATACCTTTTACAGAGGGAGTTCCAAATCTGCTTGGAATTATTAGAGAACATTAAACTGCCTGTGATTTTTGGATCAAGTGAACCAATAATCCAAAAAGCTATCAGCGAATTGGAATGAACCCATGCAGCTACGCGAATCGGGTCGTCCATTCCTGGTTTATTCACATCACCGGTTACGAAGCCATACTTGTTTTTTTTCCTTGTAAACTGAGAATCATAACCCACTTCCATCCCAGAAAATCAGTACCAGTAAACTTCGGAGCCAAACTTGCTTCTGGTTGTTCTGAACCGTGAACATACAACGGGTTCGAAATATCGATTACTGTTGTGACAGCTCCTGTGCTCCCAAGGGGCGTTTTGCCCGTTCCGGTGCCGTCTGTCATCTTCAAGAAAATAATCACGAACTACTCCGTATTAGACTGCTCTGATACCATAATAGAATTTAGATAATCGCAAGAAGTAAACTGACAAGAATTGGGCAAAATTTGAATTGCATTCAAGGAAAAGAGAAGCAACAATGGCGGCGTTGCATATCTCTGTGTGTGTTTAAAAAGACAATCGACTCAGCCAATTACACAGTATATTTATACCTAATACATTTTACTAAAACAACGTGAACGAAACATAAGGAAAACGGCACAGACTAACGCATCCAGCTCATCCGTCTGGGTGAACATCTGGATGCAACCTGGCTGGACAACTGTATTTACACAATCGAGGCTTGCAACACAGACACATCCGAACGTCTTGTCCGACTAGTAGGGTCGGACGTCCACCGGCTGGGACGTCTATATTTTCATAACTTAGTCTCATAGCGGAAACATGGAAACGTGCAGGATGTTAGGAGTATGTTATTTCTCCTGTTATTTATGTTAGTTGTTTTATCATAAGGTTATGTTTTGTCACGTGCAGTGAGGGTGGTTAGGAGGAAGCTTCGGCTTATTATCTAAGGTGTAGTTAGTATATGTTTTAGGTTTTGGTTTTCTGCTCTCTGTATCTAAACCTAAAAGGTCTCTTTACTGGGTTTGAACCCTTCTTCAAGAATCAAAGAACGAGTGGAAGTGTTTGAGGTTTTCTTTAGAACTCTCGCAAGAACTAAGGTCGCGATGGTGAAAGCTTGAGATCTGGGAAAGTTTATCATGGTATCAGAGCTTCGTGCTCAAGCTAGGCTTCAACTTCGACTCTCCGTTCTTCGCCGCTTCTAGGTTCGTCGATCCCGTTGACCAAATCAAGCTTGGTTAGTTCCTCGTGTCCGATTTCTTTTCTTCCCGTGTCGCCAGCGTTTTGCTTTTCTCCTCTCTTCCTCGCCTTCCCTGTGTTGTCGTCTTCACCATGTCAAACGAGAAGATCGTCGAAGACGAAGTTGGCACTCCGGAAAAACCAGAGGCCACCGCAGAACAAAATGCGGACCCTCTTTTTATGGCCAGTGCTGAACAGCCGGGTTCCATTCTCGCCACCAAATTCAACGGCCAGGGCTTCGCATGTTGGAAGATGCAGATGTCCATTGCCCTTGGAGCGAAGAACAAATACGGATTCGTTGACGGATCCATCAAGAAACCAACGGATTCAGAGCAAAAGACAAAGGCTTGGGTGAGATGCGATAATATGGTCAAAGCGTGGCTCCTTATGAGTCTTGAAAAGAGAATCTCCGACAACATTCTTTTTAACCCTACCGCAGCGGCCATGTGGGAAGATCTCTGCGGACGGTATGAACAATCCGATGGGACAAGGATCTACGACCTAGAACAGAGATTGGCTCTGATGAAGCAAGGGAACGATTCTGTTGTCGATTACTTCACAAGGGTGAAACTTCTTTGGAGCGAAATCGATGCTAGCAACACAGTCCCTGCCTGCACATGTGGTTCTTGCACTTGTAACGTATCCGTTAAATTCAAAGAATACGTTAGGGAAAGGAGACTCATTCAATTCTTGATGGGATTAGATGAGAAATATAGTATCATCCGTGGGAATATACTGATGCAGTGTCCACTTCCAAAGGTTGACCAAGTGTTCTCGCACCTGATCCAGGAGGAACGGCAGAAACACCTCACCAGACCGAATCCATCAGAAGGAACCTCTCTTTCCTTTGCATCAGAACAAGGAAAAAAGGGTAACTTCAAGGGACAGTCGGTTAACCCTAGACGGGGAAGTCTCCAGTGCAGCCACTGTAATAAAATGGGTCACACGGAGGACCGATGCTACCAGAAGATTGGGTACCCCCAAGGCTGGAGAAACCCTAAGGGGAGAAGGAGCAGTGCCAATGCCACTGGGTCGATGGAAGCCAGAGAAGAGGAACAGAAAATGGAGACCAAGGATCCTTTTGGGGGAATTCTGTCTACTGACCAGATGAGCAGACTTTTTGACTATATCAGCAAGGCTCAGGCTGCATCCAAAGGGAACCAGTCCTCAGAATCCTCTGGATTTGTTGGTATGAGTTCTAAATCCTCGTCTTGTTTAAAATATTTAGATTATATGAGCATGAATGTCAAAGAACATGAAGTTTTTAGTCTTCTGATTGGATCCTTGACTCTGGAGCCTCTGATCATATGTGTGGTGATTTAAGCTTGTTTACTAATTATGTTGAGCTTGATAATGCCCACACTGTGGGTATGCCTGATGGGCACCCACAATTTGTTAAAATCATAGGTGAGATTAGGATTAATGATCTGATTACTCTAAGGGATGTTCTTTTCGTTCCTGCCTTTAAGTTTAATCTTGTTTCCATCAGTAAGTTGTCTCTTGATATGAAGGGAAGTTTTGTGTTTGACACTAAGTTGTGTTTCTATCAGGACTGTAATGGCAGCAGACCTATACAGATTGGAAAACTCAGCAGAGGGTTATATGTTCTAGATTACCAACATGATAGAAAACCTAGGATAGAAACTGGTACTTGTGCTTGTGATTACAGAGGTGATAGAAATGGAAAGAAAAGACCTGATTTCTGTGTCTGTACTGACAAGGTGACTAGTCTTGGTTTTGATTGTAATGATAGCATGAATCTGTGGCACCATAGACTTGGTCATATACCAAGAAACAAAATTGTAAAACTCGGTCTCATTGATCATCCTGATAGCAATAAACAGTTCATTTGTGAATCATGTTCTAGATCAAAGAGCCACAGATTACCTTTTGGTGTGAGCTCGTCTAAGAATTATGATGTGTTTGAGCTTATTCATGCTGACTTATGGGGTCCTTACAAGACAAAAACATATGATGGGTTTTCTTACTTTGTCACTTTAGTTGATGATAGAAGTAGAGCCACATGGACACACTTGTGTTCATCAAAATCTGAGTCTTTCAACATCATAATTCAGTTTTTCAAGATGGTTAGAAACCAGTTTGACAGAAAGGTTAAAATCCTAAGGACTGATAATGCTTATGAACTTGGTAGTTCTAGGGTTGCTTCTGATTTTCTTAGAGATAATGGGATTATCCATCAAACTACCTGTGTGCATACTCCACAACAGAATGGTGTTGTGGAGAGAAAACATAGGCATATATTAGAAACTGCAAGATCCTTAATGTTTCATTCTAATCTTCCATTGAAATTTTGGGGTGATAGCATTCTGACTGCTACTTACCTTATTAATAGGATGCAACTGAGAAGTGTCAATGATAAAAGTCCTTATGAAATTGTTTATGGTAGGGAACCTAATTATCATGACCTGAAATGCTTTGGGTGCTTGTGTTTTGCCAATAATAATAGACCTCAATATGATAAATTTGCTTCTAAATCTGTCAAGGGGATTTTTCTTGGATATTCTCAAAGTAAAAAGGGCTACAAGATTTTAGACTTGGACAACAATGCTATTATATTTAACAGGGATGTGATTTTTCATGAGAACCTGTATCCTTTTAGAGACAACTCACAAAAGGGGAAGAATGATATTTCAAATGATAGTAATGGGTCTGATGCTCTTTTCCATGAGTTTCTGGATTTTGAGAATGAGACAGGAGAAATCTTGGAGGAAAACGAAGAAGCAGTTCCTGTCATGAACAATGAGGACCAGTCAAGACCTGAACTATCAACAAGAAGCAGAAGAAAGAAAAGAGAACAAGACACATTTCAAGGAGACATGAGTATTCCTGGTGAAGTCCAGGCAGAGGCTGAGCTCCAAGGGGGAGAAGCTGTCATTAGAAGATCCAGGAGAGAAAGACAAAGTCCCAAGTATCTTGAAGATTATGTGGTTGGGCACTCCTCTAAAGATAAGTTAACCCCTGATTATTTTTCACTGATTCTAAATGACCGCATGGCTAAGTCTATCTCAGCTTGTTCTAAGATTGGAAATTTCTTATCTGATAATTCTCTTCTGGATTCTTCTTGTGAACATGAGACTATTGCTTCATCTAGCTTAGTTAGAAGATTTTTTATGCCTTGAATGGTGGAGAAACGTGTTAATGCTTCTGTTGATATCGTGCATGATAGTCAGTGCTTAAATGTGGGTTTGCATAACGTTTCTGAGCCTGTCACCTATACTGAAGCTGTTAGAAATCCTAATTGGAGGAATGCCATGAAAGAGGAATTTAGAGCCTTGGATAAAATAAGACATGGGAAATAGTTGATCTTCCCTTAGGGAAGAAACCTATCAAATGTAAATGGGTATATAAGGTTAAGCTTCATGCAGATGGATCATTGGAAAGATACAAGGCTAGGCTTGTAGCTAAGGGTTACACCCAAAATATGGCATTGATTATTCTGAAACTTTCTCCCCTGTAGTAAAATTTACAACTATCAAGGCTCTGATTTCCCTTGCTGTTAAGAGGGGTGGCATATAGGGCAACTAGACATTAACAATGCGTTTCTCCATGGAGATCTTAGTGAAGATGTCTTTATGGAAATACCTGAAGGACATGAGTCAGAGAATTCAGGGAAAGTTTGTAAGTTAAAGAAATCTCTTTATGGTCTTAAGCAAGCTTCTAGGCAGTGGCATGAAAAGCTTAGTAGTTTTTAAGGGCTTTAGGTTTCAGCAACTCCATGAATGACTATTCTTTGTTTTCTAGGAAGATTAATGGGAAGGTGTGTTTTCTGGTTGTCTATGTAGATGATATACTTGTTACGGAGATGACCTTGATTTAATTGAATCTATTAAATCTGAACTTGACCAGAAATTCAAGATTAAAGACTTAGGCACTTTGAGTTATTTTTGGGTATGCAGTTTTTACATGGAGAAGATGGAATTCTTCTGTTGCAAAAATCTTATTGTGATAATTTGGTTAAAGAGTTTGGATGTGACAGTTTGAGATCTGTGGCAAGTCCATTAGAGGTAAATGTGAAATTGAGAAGGAATGAGGGTGAAGCTTTGTCTGATCCAAGCACATATAGACGTCTGTTGGTAAACTGAATTTCCTTGCTCATAGCAGACCTGATTTGTGTTATTCAATTCAAGTCTTAAGTCAGTTCTTAGATTCTCCTACTGTACTGCATTTTGAGGCTGCCTTGCATACCTTGAGATATATTAAGGGAACGAGTGGTTATGGGCTTCTGTTTAATAACAGACCAGATTATAGCTTAGTTGCATTTTGTGATGCAGATTGGGCCAGTTGCCCTAACACTAGGCGTTCCATTAGTGGTTATTTTATATGTTTTGGGGGCAGTCCTCTGTCATGGAAATCTAAGAAACAAAACTCTGTTGCTTTGTCCTCTGCAGAATCCGAGTATAGGGCCATGAGACAGGTCACATCAGAGCTCAGTTGGTTGACCAGATTGCTCCATGAGCTGGGAGTGGATGGTATAACTCCAGTACCGGTTAAGTCAGATAGCCAATCTGCTATTCACATAGCGAGAAATCCGGTTTTGCACGAAAGAACGAAGCACATCGAGTTGGACATCCACTTTGTCAGGGAGAAGCTCCGAGATGGCCTGATTTCTGTTGATTTTGTGGGCACCAAGGAACAGCTAGCGGACTTACTGACCAAGACCTTGCCAGGGAAGAGATATCCCATCCTTGTTAGAAAGCTCGGAATGAAGGATGTTGGTTCGTGAGTGATGCTGGTTGCTGCTGCTTGTTTTTATGTTCCAAAACATGCTTCTCTGCATGTTTTGAGGGGGAGTGTTAGGAGTATGTTATTTCTCCTGTTATTTATGTTAGTTGTTTATCATAAGGTTATGTTTTGTCACGTGCAGTGAGGGTGGTTGGGAGGAAGCTTCGCTTATTATCTAAGGTGTAGTTAGTATATGTTTTAGGTTTTGGTTTTCTGCTCTCTGTATCTAAACCTAAAAGGTCTCTTTACTGGGTTTGAACCCTTCTTCAAGAATCAAAGAACGAGTGGAAGTGTTTGAGGTTTTCTTAGAACTCTCGCAAGAACTAAGGTCGCGATGTGTGAAAGCTTGAGATCTGGGAAAGTTTATCACAGGATAGACATGTCCGGACGAGCTGTCCAAACGCCTTGTAGAGGGCAGCAGTGAATGACGTTATAAAAATGGTACAAATAATGTACCAATCCAACAGTGAAAGAGCTTATGGGAATATTATCCTGATTCCTAATCAAAACTGGCCAACAAACTTTCGGAGCGAATGAGTGAAAAGATCATAAATAGCACCCAAACGGCTATTAAAAGTAAGATCAAAATAAAGAAGATTCATTTTGTTAGTGAATAAAATTCATTTAAAAATACGTAATACATATTAAAAAAATATAAAATTTAAGTTTAGTAAAATATATTCATGATGCATCTTATTTCAAAAAGCACGAATTTAGGGTGAAGGATGGTATAATTTTTTCACATATATATATATAAGTTAGAATATTTAAAAGTTTATTATAAACACCTCACTTTATCAATCAATAATATTGTAACATGTGACACCAAAGTTACATATAAAGCTGGCTGGGCGCCAGCTTCGCCCGGCTGTTTATAAATTTATATACATAATTTTGTATATATTCTATATTATTTTCATACACCTTACTCGTACGATCAAACTACGGAATATATATATTATATGTTAAGATAATAATGATTCTATTTCAGTTTATGTGTCATTCTAGCAATCAAATAAACCGTAAGAACTTTCAACGCAGCTAGTAGATTATTTCAATCGTTGTCCAGAGCATCATGTCCTAAACCTGTTTTGGCGGAATGTAATAGGCTCATTGCTAGCAGAGTGGCTATTAGTGTTGTTTATACACCTAGATCGTGTAATCTCGCAGCAGATGTGCTGACCAAGGCTGGTCTGAGTCTAAGGTGGGGGCTTACATGTTTGAGCAGTCGCCGCCGGAGTGTGTTATTCCTCAAGTTGGTGAGGACATGTATTACTAGAACTGATATATATATAATAGTAGGCACTGCCTCCGTTGTTCCGACCAAAAAAAATAAACCGTAAGAACTAGGAATAACAATTATAATTGTCATTTTTTCAGTAATGTTTTTGCTTAGACAAAAAAACCTCTAAATCAATACTTACCAGTCTCCTAAGAATCTATACATGCCTCTATATGGGATTTACTTTAGGAGCTAGACGGCTTATATCTTATATAACAATTATACTATAATTCACTATAGAGAATGTATATGTCTCACTTAGTGAGTCCTTATATAGTGTAGACTGTGTAGTTTTGCAATTTTTGTCTAAAGTTAACATTTTACATCACAAATCTAACTGTTTACCACCTTTAAATACCGCATTTGAATAATTTTACATTCCATCAAAAGTGAGTCATTTTTTCACGTTATGTTGGTTTGACCCCGTTCGTTAGTGAGATTAATGTCTCTGGGGAGATGAATAAGAGATGAATCTTCTGTTTTTTTCATCGGTGGTTGGAGATGAATGTGGGATTAATCCATGTCTCAGTGCTAATACACAGACGCCACTTCTGCCACGTTTCAGGAGTTTTCATCTGGTTGGAGATGAATGTAAGAGCCGACACCAGTGCATTGCCAATTTTACCCTCCAGTGAACGATCGACACTTCCAGGGGTAAAGAAATTGGAAAAATCTCACAGTGATGATGATGAATGATCACTGCAGTTTGGGTTTTAGTGCTTTTCTGATTGGAGTCTTCTCCCACTTTTGAAGAACATTTGAGAGTGATAGAGATTAGCGTTGGTTTGTAATTAGAGGTTTTCTGGGGTGGGAGGTGATTAGGATGAAAATCAGACCAGGTTGAGGAAGATGAGGAGAAAGGGGGTAAAGAAGTCTTTAGCATAGGCCTCTTTTTTGAAAACGTCTCACAACCTTTAACTCTTAAACGAACGGTTTATTTTATTCTGATTTGGGTGAACCAGATTAATCAACTGAGATTAATCCTGCAGCTTTCTACCAGCTGGATACGAACGGCCCCAACATTATTTTAGATGTTCCCAGAATGTAGAACAAACTCTGGAAATGAGACAGCCGTATTGCTTTAATGAGTGAAAAGAAAAAACTGCTCCCAAAAGAAGTGAATAAAAAAGCCAGGGGCCACAGCCAAAAATAAAAGTTGAGGACATATACAAATTACAAATAATTAGGGGGAGTTTTGGTGAAAATTTGTTTAAATTTTTTTTTCTATACTATATTTTTGTGTAATTTAGTAAAGTTGATGGTCTTTTACCACCCTTGAAAAAAAGCGTAATCAAAGTTATTGGTAAAACAAAACAACTAATGCAGAATATAAGGGGGTTGGTTGCGAAATCGAAGGTCTCTTTGGAAGAGAATAATCTGCTCCATTTATGAGATGAGGGGAGGAGTACACAGTGTTGAGGTGAATTGACAGACCCAAAATTTCAATAGATACTTATCTGGTCGGCGGTGATTCAAGGCACGTCAAATGACTAGAGGGTACAGGCCTGTGGGATAATCAGTTTTCTATCCTTTTAGGTGATGGGTGAGATACAAAATTTTGGACTGATAATTGGTCTTCTGCAGGCATATTGAAGGAAAATTCCCATGCCCGCTGCAGGTAAGTACTCAAAAAGACTGTTTTGTGGCTGAAAAGGGCAACATGTTGAATGAGCAATGGACGTGGAATTTAACGTGACAAATATTGGAATATAGATACATACACATATATAGTTATCCATTTGTATAACGTTGATATACCCGGTTACATAATGGCACAATATATTCAGGAAACTATATATACGCAGAATAGCTATTCTGCATTTATGTAATACGGAGTCTGAAAGACTAATATTCTGTAAAGGATTTAGGGTTGTAATCTGGATTGAAATTGTAGAACTATAACCGAGAGAGAGGTATTTTGAATGCTTGTATTCTTATTCAATATCAATGTACAACAACAACGCCTCTATTTATCAATACATAAGTACTGTTAATTATAACAGATTTGTCTATCTAAAGCTAGATTTTCTATCTACAATCTCAGAGAATCTAGGATTTGTTAAACTAAATATTAACAAACTTACAAAGATATCCTAGATACATAGTAAGCATGTGTATTAATAATGTAACTGGATAAACATGGGCTGGGCTTATAAACCAGCCCCAACACCCCCTCAAGCCGTAGGTAAGGCTTTATTACCTAGGCTTGAAGAATCACAACGATGCATGCCCATTCGGACTAACTGTTCTTTATAACGCGTGCCTGGAAGAACCTAGGTCATCATGTCTGCGAGTTGGTGAGAAGTGTGAGTGTAGACAACATCAACAAGACCCTGCTGTATTTTATCACGCACGAAATGACAGTCAATCTTGATGTGTTTCGTGCGTTCATGGAAAACAGGATTACATGCAATATATATTGCAGACTGATTGTCACACTTAACCGGAATGGGAGTCATATCTGCCACATCAAGCTCATGTAACAAACGTGTGAGCCAAGTCAATTCTGCAGTAACCCGACGTAAAGATCGATACTCTACTTCTGCACTTGAGAGCGAAACAGATCCCTGCTTTTTTGTCTTCCAAGAGATGGGGCTATCTCCTAAGAAAATGTAGTAACCAGAAACTGATTTTCTGGTGTTAGGACATGCAGCCCATTCAGAATCACAATATGCAGTAAGGTCCAGATTGGAAGTACCGGCAAGAACAATTCCATAGTTAAGTGTGCCTTTAATATAACACAATATGTATAGTTGCCTCTAAATGAACATCATTGGGACGTTGCATAAACTGACTGAGTACCTGAACAGGAAAACTGATGTCAGGTCTGGTGTTGGGCAAATAGTTCAATTTTCCAACGATTCTTCTATAGACTGTGGGATCTTGAAGTGGTGTGTGATAAGTGTCCAAATGAGCATGTTTTATAGGGTATTTCATATATAATATTAGCACTTTTCTTGCTCATTTCTCTACTTCGGTTAGTTTTCCTCTAGTTTATGTTTTATTGTTATCTCACAAATTTATTGTTTTAACATGAGGAAAACCAAGCTGGGAGTAAAGTAGATGAAGAGACGAACACATAGACGCAAACGGCTCGGAAAACGGAGTCCAAACGAAGAATCTAGAGCCAGCCAAAGTTCATAGAAGGAAATAAGTCAAAAACTTGTGTCCACCCCTGTGTCCGCATGACCAGAGGCGGACACCACACTCGAGACCTCCCCTGTGTCCGCATGGGGATAGGCGGACAACACATGTTGTGACCGCATGGAGACAGGCGGACAGGGAGGCGGACTCTCCCTTGTGTCCGCATCAAGATGGGCGGACGCCAACGTGGACATAGCTACGTCCGCATAGCCAGAGGCGGACAGCCACGCGGACGTGACTAAAAATCAACGCGACAGTTTTCTTCTTCGCGCGACTGTCTGCAACTTGATTCTGCCATATCCATCTACTCCGAGCGGCGCCTACCTATTTCTCTCACGCGTCTCCAGCTCTGTCCCCTGCAATTAATGTGCAATCAATCTGCAATCAATGCTCTTCCACTCCAGATTGCCTCTTCCCTTCCTCTATATAAACCAGCTCCTGCAACCTTAAACAGGCGTACGGAGAAAACCAGAAAATCAGACCATCGCTCACCACATTCCATTCTCTTCCATTCATTCTCTCCCGTACTCCACAACACATCATTCAATCCCCAGAACTAAAACACTCCAAATCACTCATTCCACATACAATAACCTACGTACACGCTTCACTCTTCGTTCTCTTCATTTCTCCACCTTCATCCTCACCTTCATTACTCCGTATTGTTATTACGTCCAACCTCTCTGACTTATTACCAGTTAATATGTCAGGCTAAGGAGGATTTGCTCCGGGCGAAGGTTAGGTGTAGCTGTAGTCTGTTTAATTATGTAATCAATATTTCTACCGGTTAAAATAAATACAGTTTGTTACGCTTAAAGTTTATCTCTCGCCATTTTAATAAATTACATGAATTTATTAAAATGCTTTTCAAAGTCTATTTTGATCAGACCGGTGATAAATAGACAGGTTAATTAAGCCGTAAATCTGGAGAAAGCATATTATGATTTAATAAGTTAGTATTTTCAGATGCAATTATAATTCCTCGAATTTAATGTCCGTTTACATAAGTGTTGCTCGAACCTGGATTAGACCGAGCATTTTCTGGTAAACGAGTTCTTATGAGTCTATGACTTAGTCCTTAAGATAATAACAGGAATTTTGCCAAACTATTATATTAAACCGGTAGAGATAGCATAATTAATCAGATTATATAAACCTGAACCCGGAGTTCCATTTAATTCATCTGCACTCAGTTATCTTATCTGCTATTTATTTTCTCTAACAAGTCAATTAACTTCCCCCCTTTTGTGACAAGCTTAGGTACTATTTTATCTCGCTATAAGTCCCACGGTTTGACCCCGGCCACTTCTGTCTTACTATACTACTGCGACCGGGTTTTATTTGCAGCCCGACGGATATTTTGAGTATTAATTTCTTTCTTTTATTAATTACACCAGTTCTAACCACTCACAATAATCAGTCTGCAAAATGGCGCCGTTGCCGGGGACTTGATTTATTCTAGTCCTAAGCCCGGTTAATTCTCCTGTTTAAAATAACAATCTGTTAATATTATTGAAGTGTTAATCCAATTTCGGACATCTGACCTCGGACATTTGACTTAGGACTTCGGACTTCTAACTTTGGACATCTAACTTCTAACATCTTAATATTATTGTCATTTATTTCTGTCATTTAATTTCCATTGTCCTTTATTTTCCAGTATACTAACTACTAACTTCAATTTCCAGCATACTAACTACTAACTTTAATTTTCTGTCATTTCTTTCCATTGTCATTTCAATTTTCTGTCATTTCTTTCCATTGTCTCTAAACTACTAACTTAAAATTTCTGTCAACTAATTCCTAACATATTTATTTATTCTAACACATAACGAGTTTCTTTTCTCTGTTTTGAGTGGTGAATGCCTTTTACCAGTCAAACAACCTTCTAGAAAATATTAATAATCACACGGTTGGTTACAATCCAGAGATCGAGAGAACCTTTCTGCGCACCCTAAGGCAGAGACGAACTCAACAAAACATTACCACCACAGTGATAGAATCTGATCCGGAAGCTGACATGGCATCTACACCAGCGACAGTTCGAAATATCAACAGGCCGTCTAACCAAGGACAACAACCTGCTATCATCCTTCCTCACCTTAGCCCATCCGAATACGATGAGTGGCAGAAGCTGAAGCCATATCATCAAATCAGATGTGTTAAGGAGTTGGGCATGTTTGATGGTTCCAGTCCAGACGAAGCCCTGTTACATGTTACAAAGTTCTTGCAACATGCCAATAGTCTTACTGCGACCGACGCAGTACTCCAGTATGCAAGATTGTCATTATTCCCTCACAGCCTGACGGGAAGTGCGAGCAAGTGGTATCATAGCCTAACACCAAGTACCATTGGTACTTGGGATGACATGGCCACCAAGTTCTACGACAAATTCCTACCCCGAGCCGAACGTTGGAGATGATTACTGAAATCTATAATTTCAAGCAACCTGGGTCGGAGAATATTTGTGAAACTAGGGATCGTTTCAAAGGGCTACTACTTACTTGTCCTCACCATGGCCTGACGAAAGAACAAGTATCACAATTGTTCTACAAGGGCTTGATCGGTCCGTGCAGAACAATGGTACTGTCCTAGCTAGGGGCTGACATTCTGAAAAAGCCAGGAGCACAATTTCTGAATAGCATGGAGTCTCTGTGAAGAAATCAGAGACTGGGCCTCCGGTGGATCAAGGAGCGGTACTCCAGGTTTATACCATGTTGGGGAAAGTGATAACAAATTTGACCAGCTCATGAAAAGCCACGAGCAACTCATGGAGAGCAATGCTCAGCAGGCAACAAAAGTAAGTACTCTGCAGAAAGTGGTTGAGCAGATGGCTATGAATTCCTACCCCCAGCAAGCTAAGTCGATGATTTCCCGATCATCTACTACCCCTCCAGGCTATGCTTCCCTACCCCAATCATCTCCAACTATTTCTTGTACGCAATGTGGTGGGCCTCATGACTATGAACAATGCCCCCAGCTACAAGAAGTAAAAGCAGCAGAGGAGGCAAACTATCTCACCAACAATTCAGGATACAGACAACCTTGGCAACGTAACATGCAATCCAACCTTCGCTACTCAAACACCGAAAATATCCAAAACCCACATACCCTACAAACATCCCAAAATTACAGACCTCGGTCCAATTTCCAAGGAGGCTAGAGGCAATATCAACAACAGCCTTATGGCAATGAAGCTTCATCGAGTCGACCAACTCAACCTCCTTCGAATCCTGAGTCTGATATGTCTCAAATGCAAGAGATGTTTAAGGCGATGATGGGTAAGTCTCGAGATACGCAAGAAGAGGTCGCAGCTCTGCGCAAAGACCAAAAAGCCTTGCAATCTCAGATTCAACAGTTACTCACTCAACAAAGACCACCTGGTCAATTCCCTTCACAGACTAACCCCAATCCAAAGGAACAAGCAAATTCAATCCTTATAGACGATGGCACATTTCAATCAACAAACTTGTGTGCAGTCTCCTTAAGGAGTGGAAGGGAACTTGCCACCAGAAAAGGAAAAGAAAAAGAAGAGGCCTACATCAATGATAAAGAAACAACCAATCCAGCTTCACCTCCCTCAGAAATCCAAGTTCCTACTCCTGCTACTCCACCTCCATCTCGAGTTACCATCGACATCCCAACTTCCACTCCTAAAAACAGTGAACTCCCATTTCCCAACAGAATGAAAAAGAAACACCTAGATGAGCAGTTCTCCAAATTCTTGAGTATTTTTAAGAAACTGACCCTCGACATACCTCTGATTGATGCTTTGCAAGAGATGCCTAACTACGCCAAATTCCTAAAGGATCCTGACAAGAAGAAAAAAGAAACCTGGAAAAGAAACAGTGCACCTCACGGAGGAATGCTCTGCGGCCCTTCTTCGAGCACTTCCCCCCAAACAAACAGACCCGGGAAATCCCGTAATCCCGTGTTTTATTGGTGGGGTAGACTGTGGAAGTGGTTTATGCGACCTGGGAGCCAGTATTAATATCATGCCATACGCCACCTTCTTGAAAGTAAAAGGAGGAGAAATGCAACCGGTTCCTTTCAAACTCCAACTAGCAGACAGATCAGAGATCAAGCCCATGGGAATAGTCCGGGATCTGGTAGTTGAAGTATCTCGCTTTATCTTTCCAGCTGACTTCGTCGTCATTCTAGAATGGATGACGATGTTGAGTTGGTTCCCTTGATTCTAGGTCGACCGTTTCTGAGTACTGCCAAAGCCATCATTGACGTCCACGATGGGAAAATCACTCTGCGGTACGAGGACGAAACGATCAAATTCGACATGCAGAAAATGATGAAGAAGAAAAGCTCTAACTTTTCTCCTCATGCTAAGACAGTGGGATTAACAGATGATGAGGAAGAAGATGGCGATTTTTCTACAGATGAGGATATGTATTCCCTATCTTCCATCCCGAAAGCTGAAGCTGAACCACTAGAGCAAGTATTATTTACTTCTCTAGACGAAAAGGTGGAGGATCCGGAAGTTAACGCCATGCTGGCGTATGTGGAGAAAGGGAGGGCAGGTTATCAAGCTTACCGACCTCCAATCGAAGAACTCGATAGAAAACCTCAAAAATCAATTCCATCAATAGAACAACCACCAGAGCCCGAGCTTAAAGAGCTACCTTCTAAACTCAAGTATACCTTCTTAGCTGAAGATGACCATTAGCCTGTCATTATTTCCTCTTCTCTGAATTCCGGGGAGGAAACATGGCTACTCGAGGTACTAAAGAAACACAGAACGGCGATCGGGGGAATTGCTGATATCAAAGGAATTGACCCCTCCTATTGCACGCACCACATCTATATGGAGGAAAACTACAAGTCTATCAGGCACCTCAACCGCCGGCTAAACCCTAACCTCAAGGAGGTAGTTAAAAAGGAGGTTCTGAAACTCCTAGATGCAAACATCATTTATCCTATCTCTGACAGTCCATGGGTGAGCCCTGTACAAGTTGTCCCGAAGAAGGGGGGCATCAAAGCTGTTATTAATGATAAGGGAGAGGCTATCCCTCAAAGAAAGATCACAGGTTGGCGCATGTGTATCGACTATCGGCGTTTAAACTTGGCAACCAGGAAGGATCATTTCCCTCTCCCTTTATCGATCAGATGTTGGAGCGACTAGCAGGGCAAGAGTACTACTGCTTTTAGATGGGTTCTCAGGGTATTTCCAAATACCAATCGCACCAGAGGACCAGGACAAGACCACCTTCACTTGTCCATACGGTACCTTTGCATACAGACAAATGCCCTTCGGTCTATGTAATGCTCCTGCTACCTTCCAGATGTATGCAAGCAATATTCGCTGATTTCATCGAACAGAGCATAGAAGTCTTTATGGATGACTTCTCGGTCTATGGCTCTAGTTTCGATAAATGCTTGGCACAACTTGATTTGATTGATCCTAGGACGGTGTGAGGATACAAATCTTGTTTTGAACTGGGAAAAATGTCATTTTATGGTCAAGGACGGGATTGTCCTTGGACATAAAATATCGGCAGCAGGAATAGAGGTGGATAAGGCCAAGGTAGAGGTTATCGAGAAATTACCAGCACCAACTACTATTAAAGACATCCGAGCGTTTCTCGGGCATGCAGGATTTTATCGGCGGTTTATAAAAGACTTCTCAAAAATCACTAAACCATTGACCGACCTGCTACAGAAAGATGTCCCGTTTCATTTTGATGAAAGGTGTTCAGCTGCTTTCAAAACTATAACACAAAAATTGGTATCAGCACCTGTTGTCATACCACCCGACTGGTCTCTTCCGTTTGAGATCATGTGTGATGCAAGTGATTACGCCGTGGGGCAGCTCTATGCCAGAAAAAGGAGAAAATTTTGAGAGTGATTGCTTATGCCAGCAGGACACTAAACGACGCCCAAAAAACTATACGACCACTGAAAAAGAACTTCTGGCTATAGTATTCTCCCTTGATAAGTTCAGGTCGTACTTATGGGGAAGCAAAGTCATAGTGCACACAGACCACTCCGCTCTCAAATACCTATTTGCAAAACAAGAAGCCAAACCTCGCTTGTTGCGCTGGGTTCTTCTACTACAGGAGTTTGACATCGAAGTCAAAGACAAAAGCGGAAAAATTAAATGTCGTCAACCATCTCCCGGTTAGTCACTCCTACTGATAGTGTGCCTATCAACGAATTCTTCCCCGATGAGACTGCTTTTTCTATCACCAAAGTACAAGAGCCATGGTATGCGACCTGGCCAATTATCTAGTCTCTGGAACAATACCCTATGATCTATCTTACTCCCAGAAGAAGAAATTTCTTTCTGACTCAAAGCATTTTTTCTGGGAAGATCCGTATTTGTTCAGAGTCTGTGCTGATGGGTTGATTCGCCGGTGTCTCCCGGAAGATGAGGTTTCAAGCGTCATACATTTTTGTCACTCACGGGAAGCCGGAGGTCACCATGGACCCACAAGGACCGCTGCTAAGATCCTGGCCTCAGGATTTATTGGCCGACTCTTCACAAATGTTTACCAATTTGCAAACAATGTGATAATTGTCAAAGAATGGGTAACACATCTAGGAGACATGAAATGCCACAACAGGGAATACTAGAAGTGGAGCTTTGATTGTTGGGGCATTGATTTTATGGGACCGTTCCCTTCCTCGCAGGGCCACCAATATGTTTTAGTGGCAGTGGATTACGTGTCGAAATGGGTAGAAGCCATACCCTGTCATCATGCGGCTGATGCAAAGACAGTAACCAGGTTCCTTAAGAAGCACATCTTTACCCGTTTGTGGCGTGCCTAGAATTATTATCAGTGACGGAGGAATCTCACTTCTGCAAAACCGTTCATTTGAAGCGCTTATGGGTAAGTACGGGGTACATCACAAGGTAGCTCTACCTTATCACCCCCAGACAAACGGCCAAGCAGAAGTTTCGAACCGTGAGTTAAAATGGATTCTCCAGAAAACGGTTAACTCATCACGAAAGGATTGGGCACTAAAGTTAGATGATGCGCTTTGGGCTTACCGCACTGCATTCAAGACTCCCATCGGGATGTCTCCTTTTAAGCTTGTCTATGGGAAATCATGCCACCTGCCCGTAGAGCTGGAACATAAGGCATATTGGGCGATCAAGGCCTTAAACTTTGACATGACTACTGCGGGAGAGAAAAGGAAATTCCAACTTTCAGAGTTAGAAGAGCTGAGAGATCAGGCTTACCAAAATGCTAAGATTTATAAGGAGCGCACCAAGAAGTTCCATGACAGAATGATCCTCAAGAGAGACTTCGCAATTGGTGATTGGGTTCTCCTATATAACTCAAGATTAAGGATCTTCCCTGGGAAACTCAAATCTCATTGGGCTGGTCCTTTCCAGATTGTTAGTGTGACCCCATACGGTGCCTTTGAACTCCAAAACAAACAGGGCGAAACTTTTAAGGTCAATGGGGCACGTCTTAAAAGGTATAATTCTCATTCTGATATTTCATCTGACTTATTTACAATTTCTCTTGTCCAAGAACAGCAGGACAACTCGCCCTCAAACTCTTCTCCAACCTAAAGCTTGGTCAAATACGTCTAGCTAGAGACGTTAAACCGGGCAGCTTGGTGGGAGGCAACCCACTATCTATCTTTTATCTTTCCTTTAATTTGATGTGTTTTCCTTTTTTGTGCTATATTTCTTTTTTTATGTTATAATAAAATGCAGGTTTTACTTGAGTTCTTCTGGCTGTGTAGAATACTCCTTACAGGTACATTTCATGACATTCCACAGCTGCACTCAAGTGTGGGGGAGCTCTACACACTCTACGAAATCTGGGGAGTACACTCTTTCCTTTATTAATTGCATGCCCTATTAATTTTATTCCATCTACGCAATGAGGGCATTGCTTGAGCTTAAGTGAGGGGGAAGAGCCTTTTCAGGGCATTTTGTGCTAACAATGTTTAAATCTTTCTGCTTATCTTGCATTTGTTCAAAAATTAAAATTATGTACCCTGCTAGTGTAGGTTGTTCTCTTTAAAAACAAATACTATTATGAATTGTGGGATAAATGGTACAAATTTTAAAATTTTCATTTGATTACTTTTGAGGAGCATTTTTCTTATGCGGTGTGACCAAATAATCTGCAAATGGTTGGATTTTATTGCTCAGGGTTTCTTTCTGTCTTCTCTCTTAGGGATTGCTAAGGGGTGCTTCTCTGTTAAAAAAAAGAAGAAAGGAAAAAAAATATAAGGGACTTGCGAGACACCATTGGTAACCAACAAAAGAGAGTTGAGTGTTCTTGAATACAAAGGCGTTATGCCTACATTTTCTCATCTCTTATGCAAAAGTGAAACAAATGCATAAATCTATTCTTCCTTTTGTTTTCTCCTCAATGCCCATTCTTGAGAGAAGTTGGCCATGGTAAAAGTTCTCAGAGTCACCTAAACAAAAGAAACATTGAAGTACCTTTGATCATACCCGAAACTCTATATTTTATTTTTACCCTGAGCACACCTATGCCACCAGCAGATGATTTTTCACACTCCTCAATAAGTTAAAAGATCATGAGCTGTTCACCTCTTTATCCTACCCTTCATAATAATATTTGTTAGTATTGAGCATTCCCTACTTACTTGGGTACGTGGTTTTGCTTGAGGACAAGCAAAAAGATAAGTGTGGGGGGGGGGTGATAAGTGTCCAAATGAGCATGTTTTATAGGTGTATTTCATATATAATATTAGCACTTTTCTTGCTCATTTCTCTACTTCGGTTAGTTTTCCTCTAGTTTATGTTTTATTTTTATCTCACAAATTTATTGTTTTAACATGAGGAAAACCAAGCTGGGAGTAAAGTAGACGAAGAGACGAACGCATAGACGCAAACGGCTCGGAAAACGGGAGTCCAAACGAAGAATCTAGAGCCGGCCAAAGTTCGTAGAAGGAAATAAGTCAAAAACTTGTGTCCACCCCTGTGTCCGCATGACCAGAGGCGGACACCACACTCGAGACCTCCCCTGTGTCCGCATGGGGATAGGCGGACAACACATGCTGTGACCGCATGGAGACAGGCGGACAGGGAGGCGGACTCTCCCTTGTGTCCGCATCAAGCTGGACGGACGCCAACGCGGACATAGCTACGTCCGCATAGCCAGAGGCGGACAGCCACGCGGACGTGACTAAAAATCAACGCGACAGTTTTCTTCTTTGCGCGACTGTCTGCAACTTGATTCTGCCATGTCCATCTACTCCGAGCGGCGCCTACCTTATTTCTCTCACGCGTCTCCAGCTCTGTCCCCTGCAATTAATGTGCAATCAATCTGCAATCAATGCTCTTCCACTCCAGATTGCCTCTTCCCTTCCTCTATATAAACCCAGCTCCTGCAACCTTAAACAGGCGTACGGAGAAAACCAGAAAATCAGACCATCGCTCACCACATTCCATTCTCTTCCATTCATTCTCTCCCGTACACCACAACACATCATTCAGTCCCCAGAACTAAAACACTCCAAATCACTCATTCCACATACAATAACCTACGTACACGCTTCACTCTTCGTTCTCTTCATTTCTCCATTCACCATCCTCACCTTCATTACTCCGTATTGTTATTACGTCCAACCTCTGTCTGACTTATTACCAGTTAATATGTCAGGCTAAGGAGGATTTGCTCCGGGCGAAGGTTTAGCTTAGCTGTAGTCTGTTTAATTATGTAATCAATATTTCTACCGGTTAAAATAAATACAGTTTGCTACGCTTAAAGTTTATCTCTCGCCATTTTAATAAATTACATGAATTTATTAAAATGCTTTTCAAAGTCTATTTTGATCAGACCGGTGATAAATAGACAGGTTAATTAAGCCGTAAATCTGGAGAAAGCTTATTATGATTTAATAAGTTAGTATTTTCAGATGCAATTATAATTCCTCGAATTTAATGTCCGTTTACATAAGTGTTGCTCGAACCTGGATTAGACCGAGCATTTTCTGGTAAACGAGTTCTTATGAGTCTATGACTTAGTCCTTAAGATAATAACAGGAATTTTGCCAAACTATTATATTAACCGGTAGAGATAGCATAATTAATCAGATTATATAAACCTGAACCCGGAGTTCCATTTAATTCATCTGCACTCAGTTATCTTATCTGCTATTTATTTTTCTCTAAAACAAGTCAATTAACTTCCCCCCTTTTGTGACAAGCTTAGGTACTATTTTATCTCGCTATAAGTCCCACGGTTTGACCCCGGCCGCTTCTGTCTTACTATACTACTGCGACCGGGTTTTATTTGCAGCCCGACGGATATTTTGAGTATTAATTTCTTTCTTTTATTAATTACACCAGTTCTAACCACTCACAATAATCAGTCTGCAGTGTGCCATCTGTGGCTAGTAATTGATGACCGACCACCATTAGTCCCTGAGCTACTCTCCTGTCTTCACACCCAAACTCCTTCAATAGCTCCGTACAAAATTTTCTTTGGGAAAGTATATACCCTTGGGGGTGTGTATAAACTCAATGCCCAAAAAATAACTCAAGATGCCAAGGTCTTTAATCTTGAAAGTATCATCTAAAGACCGCTTAATGCTGTTAATCTCCCTCTGGTCTGCCCCGACGATTAGCATATCATCAACATAGACTGCAACAAAGATTTCCCATCAGCACCATCTTTGTAGAAAAGAGAGTAATCATTTTTGGACTGAACAAAACTGAGAGCTCGTAGGAAACTGGCCAACTTAGAAAACCACTGTCTGGAAGCCTGTTTCAACCCATACAAGGACTTTTTCAAGCGACACGCCTTGTTCACGCCTGTGACCTCCAGACCTTGAGGCAACCGCATATAAACTTCTTCATCAAGATCACCATGTAAAAAGGCATTATTAACATCCAACTGATTTATATGCCATCCCTTTGAAAGTGCAACCACAATAAGAGAACAAATGGTTGTTAATTTTACCACCAGAGAAAAAGTCTCATGATAATCCATACCATGACGCTGTGTAAACCCTTTTGCTACCAACCGTGCTTTATACCGTTCCAACGTTCCATCAGACTTGAGTTTGACTTTGTAGACCCATTTGTAACCAACAACTTTCTTTCCGCGTGGTAAGGAGACCACATCCCAAGTGTCATTTTCTTCTAAAGCGTGTAACTCGTTCTGCATTGCTATGCGCCAATGCTCGTTCTGTACTACCGAATGATAATCATAAGGCTCATGCAGTGCAGGATCATCTCTGACATGTGTCTGTTGAGTCAACAATGCTATAGAGCGGACTGGTGTAGTCTCAGTCAGACTAACACAATCTGTAAAAGCATCCTTATGTTGTTCATAACCGTAGACCCTTTCATTCAGAATGTCCTGAAAAATTGTGTTACAAACAATCAGCCAAATATCCAGGTTTACGACTTACCCTGCTAGAACGTCGCAAGTCAGTCATGATAATATCTATGGTAGGAGAATCATCTGCATGCGTAGCATTTTCTTCAGGAGAATGATGTGGATCATCAGCCCCTTCACTCTGAGTACACGACACCGTGTGAACGGGAGTATCTTTATAGAAAAGGATATGATGCAGCGGAGGTGTAACACCCATATCTTCTGAAGGAAAAACATGATCAGCTTGCGTTTCTGCAAAAGGAAAATTCTCAACATGAAACTTAACATCTCGGCAGACTTCAACAACCCATGTACGCAAACATAAGATTTTGTGCCCCTTCTTCCTTGGATCTTCACCTAGATATACACAAGCCTCGCCTCTTGGCTCAAATTTACCACCCTTTGGATGAACCACAGTCTTATAACACAAACAGCCAAAGGGTTTAATATCCTCATATCTAGGCTTTTCATTAAATAAACTTTCAAACGGTGTTTTCCCCAATAAAGCTTTTGTAGGAAGTTTGTTGATGAGAAAGGTCGCATGTAGTATGCATTCACCCCAATAAGCCAAAGGAACCTGAGACTAAAAATAAATAGCATGAGCTGTTTCCAATAAATATCTATGCTTTCTTTCCACAACTGCATTTTGTTGTGGTGTATAGGAGCAAGAGGTCTGATGTATGATTCCTTCTCGTGCATAAAACCTTTTACCATCGTTTGAACTGCCGAGGTCTTTTGCGTTATCAGTACGAACCATTTTTACCTTTGCCTCAAACTGCCGTTCAACCATTCTGATAAAACTCACAATAGCTTCCCAAGCATCTCCCTTTTGTTTAATAAGAATGACCCACGTCGTGCGAGTAAAATCATCTACAAAGCAAACGAAGTATTTATGACCATTATAAGTTTCGGTGTTGAATGGGCCCCAAACATCTATGTGGACCAATTCAAATGCTTTCTTTGTCCTGCTAACAGAATTGGGAAAGGGTAAACACTGAGCTCTTGACTTGTAACAAACATCACAGGCATAATGAGAAGAAAAATCTGCTTCTTTAATTAAACCAAGCGTAACAAGTTTTTGAAAAGAAACATGACCAAGCCTAATGTGAATGTCTTTAGCCCTTGGGCTAATTCCATCTTTATTCAAAACATCAGAAAAACAGCCCAAACTATCAGAGAAACCTATCTACTCATTTGGCATTCCTCCCGCGGCCCGCCTACTTCCATCCGCGTTCAGAACGTCAAAACGGCCCATCACTTCATCTGACTTGGGGTTGCTCAGGTCCACTCTCTGCGCGGCCCATCCACAAGCTGTGTCCACATCCAGAATGTATAGACCGTCACACCCTAGCCCAAATGGTAGTCTACCCTGCTCTGGAGTACGGTCTTGAACAAAGCATCGAGATTCATCAAAAATCAAAACACATTTCGACTGTTGAACGAATTTGTTCACTGCGATGAGACTAAAGAGGAAATTCGGCACAAATAGAACTTCCTTCAACCACTATCCAGCTCCGATTCTCACATCGCCAATGAATTCGACACGTTGTGGGCTTCCGTCAGGTAAAACCACTACCTTTTCTTGCTTGAGTTGTCGCCAATTCTCAATTAGGGTTTTGGTTCCAGTCATGTGGTCTGTAGCACCGGAATCGAGAACCCACTTGCCTTTAAAAGGGTTATCTGCATAATTACTCATGAGACAAGCTTTGTTACTGATGCAAAGAGTTTTACCTGAGAAATTACAATAGTCGACGGGTTTCCGTCAATACCTTTCTCTCGGTTACAGTTCTACAATTTCAATCCAGATTACAACACTAAATCCTATATGGTATCAGAGCACCAGTTATAAATCCAAACTAAACTACACAATCCAAACCTAGTTTACACAATCTTTAACAGCATGGCGGCAGTTGACGGTTCTGGCAAAGGGAAGGAAGTCGTAGCAGATTCCTCTCCTAACAGTAGCATGATCGACAACAACGATCCAATTTATGTTTACCCAGCAAAATCCAATTTTGAAACTTGTTTCCAAGTTTAATGGCACCGGCTTCTTAGGATGGAAGTATGATATGGTTACTGCATTAAAGGTCAAGAATAAGTATGGCTTTGTGATTGGTAAAATAGAAAAACCTAAGGAAACAGATGCAATAAGATACGGAGCATGGGAAAGATCTAACTCACTTGTGCTTTCATGGTTGAAAACTGCGCTTGATCCATGTATTGCTCAAAGTGTAAGGTTTTGTGATGATCCAAATGAGCTATAGGATCATCTCTGTAAAAGGTTTGAACGGAGCAACTTGGCTATTATTCACAATCTGAAAAGAGAACTTGCAGAAGTTAGGCAAGGAGAAGAAACAGTAAGTGAGTATTATACCAAGTTGAAAAGGTTATGGGGAAGTTGGACTTAGCTTGTTCTGCTCCAAGATGGAGTTGTGCAGGGTGCACTTGTGATGTTAAGGATCAAATGAGAAAACAGGAGGATCAAAACAAACTCATACGCTTTTTAATGGGTTTGAACCGGAGATATTTGTCCATCAGAGGCCAAATACTGGCAATGGATAGTACACTAAGCTTAGAGAAAGCATACTCCTTAATTGTTCAGGAGGAGGAACAACGAGGGAGTGAATAGAATAAAGACAGTGCAATGTCTTTTTACAGTCAGACAACAACGAAAGGGTTTGAGGGTTCTAGAAACCCTAATCAGAAATTTGAAAGGAAAAGGACCACTTGCACTTACTATAAAAAGCATGGCCATGGATATGATGAATGTTATCAGCGCCAGACTTGTACACATTGCAAACGGTCAGGACATATAGCAGATGAATGCTACCAGTTACACGAAAGGGATAAAGTGCTAGCCCGTAAGAAAAAGAGTTTCGCAAACGCAGCAAAAATCACAGAACAGGTAGAAAGTGCAGAAATTGAGCAAGGTGAAGGTTTAACACCACGTCAATTGCAATAGATAACTCAGCTGAAACGTAAGCCCAAATGCAGAAACAAAACTAAGGAAATCGACTATTGTAATTTCTCAGGTAAAACTCTTTGCATCAGTAACAAAGCTTGTCTCATGAGTAATTATGCAGATAACCCTTTTAAAGGCAAGTGGGTTCTCGATTCCGGTGCTACAGACCACATGACTGGAACCAAAACCCTAATTGAGAATTGGCGACAACTCAAGCAAGAAAAGGTAGTGGTTTTACCTGACGGAAGCCCACAACGTGTCGAATTCATTGGCGATGTGAGAATCGGAGCTGGATAGTGGTTGAAGGAAGTTCTATTTGTGCCGAATTTCCTCTTTAGTCTCATCGCAGTGAACAAATTCGTTCAACAGTCGAAATGTGTTTTGATTTTTGATGAATCTCGATGCTTTGTTCAAGACCGTACTCCAGAGCAGGGTAGACTACCATTTGGGCTAGGGTGTGACGGTCTATACATTCTGGATGTGGACACAGCTTGTGGATGGGCCCGCAAGAGTGGACCTGAGCAACCCCAAGTCAGATGAAGTGATGGGCCGTTTTGACGTTCTGAACGCGGATGGAAGTAGGCGGGCCGCGGGAGGAATGCCAAATGAGTAGATAGGTTTCTCTGATAGTTTGGGCTGTTTTTCTGATGTTTTGAATAAAGATGGAATTAGCCCAAGGGCTAAAGACATTCACATTAGGCTTGGTCATGTTTCTTTTCAAAAACTTGTTACGCTTGGTTTAATTAAAGAAGCAGATTTTTCTTCTCATTATGCCTGTGATGTTTGTTACAAGTCAAGAGCTCAGTGTTTACCCTTTCCCAATTCTGTTAGCAGGACAAAGAAAGCATTTGAATTGGTCCACATAGATGTTTGGGGCCCATTCAACACCGAAACTTATAATGGTCATAAATACTTCGTTTGCTTTGTAGATGATTTTACTCGCACGACGTGGGTCATTCTTATTAAACAAAAGGGAGATGCTTGGGAAGCTATTGTGAGTTTTATCAGAATGGTTGAACGGCAGTTTGAGGCAAAGGTAAAAATGGTTCGTACTGATAACGCAAAAGACCTCGGCAGTTCAAACGATGGTAAAAGGTTTTATGCACGAGAAGGAATCATACATCAGACCTCTTGCTCCTATACACCACAACAAAATGCAGTTGTGGAAAGAAAGCAAGATATTTATTGGAAACAGCTCATGCTATTTATTTTTAGTCTCAGGTTCCTTTGGCTTATTGGGGTGAATGCATACTACATGCGACCTTTCTCATCAACAAACTTCCTACAAAAGCTTTATTGGGGAAAACACCGTTTGAAAGTTTATTTAATGAAAAGCCTAGATATGAGGATATTAAACCCTTTGGCTGTTTGTGTTATAAGACTGTGGTTCATCCAAAGGGTGGTAAATTTGAGCCAAGAGGCGAGGCTTGTGTATATCTAGGTGAAGATCCAAGGAAGAAGGGGCACAAAATCTTATGTTTGCGTACATGGGTTGTTGAAGTCTGCCGAGATGTTAAGTTTCATGTTGAGAATTTTCCTTTTGCAGAAACGCAAGCTGATCATGTTTTTCCTTCAGAAGATATGGGTGTTACACCTCCGCTGCATCATATCCTTTTCTATAAAGATACTCCCGTTCACACGGTGTCGTGTACTCAGAGTGAAGGGGCTGATGATCCACATCATTCTCCTGAAGAAAATGCTACGCATGCAGATGATTCTCCTACCATAGATATTATCATGACTGACTTGCGACGTTCTAGCAGGGTAAGTCGTAAACCTGGATATTTGGCTGATTATGTTTGTAACACAATTTTTCAGGACATTCTGAATGAAAGGGTCTACGGTTATGAACAACATAAGGATGCTTTTACAGATTGTGTTAGTCTGACTGAGACTACACCAGTCCGCTCTATAGCATTGTTGACTCAACAGACACATGTCAGAGATGATCCTGCACTGCATGAGCCTTATGATTATCATTCGGTAGTACAGAACGAGCATTGGCGCATAGCAATGCAGAACGAGTTACACGCTTTAGAAGAAAATGACACTTGGGATGTGGTCTCCTTACCACGCGGAAAGAAAGTTGTTGGTTACAAATGGGTCTACAAAGTCAAACTCAAGTCTGATGGAACGTTGGAACGGTATAAAGCACGGTTGGTAGCAAAAGGGTTTACACAGCGTCATGGTATGGATTATCATGAGACTTTTTCTCTGGTGGTAAAATTAACAACCATTTGTTCTCTTATTGTGGTTGCACTTTCAAAGGGATGGCATATAAATCAGTTGGATGTTAATAATGCCTTTTTACATGGTGATCTTGATGAAGAAGTTTATATGCGGTTGCCTCAAGGTCTGGAGGTCACAGGCGTGAACAAGGCGTGTCGCTTGAAAAAGTCCTTGTATGGGTTGAAACAGGCTTCCAGACAGTGGTTTTCTAAGTTGGCCAGTTTCCTACGAGCTCTCAGTTTTGTTCAGTCCAAAAATGATTACTCTCTTTTCTACAAAGATGGTGCTGATGGGAAATCTTTGTTGCAGTCTATGTTGATGATGCTAATCGTCGGGGCAGACCAGAGGGAGATTAACAGCATTAAGCGGTCTTTAGATGATACTTTCAAGATTAAAGACCTTGGCATCTTGAGTTATTTTTTGGGCATTGAGTTTATACACACCCAGCAAGGGTATATACTTTCCCAAAGAAAATTTTGTACGGAGCTATTGAAGGAGTTTGGGTGTGAAGACAGGAGAGTAGCTCAGGGACTAATGGTGGTCGGTCATCAATTACTAGCCACAGATGGCACACTGCAGACTGATTATTGTGAGTGGTTAGAACTGGTGTAATTAATAAAAGAAAGAAATTAATACTCAAAATATCCGTCGGGCTGCAAATAAACCCGGTCGCAGTAGTATAGTAAGACAGAAGCGGCCGGGGTCAAACCGTGGGACTTTAGCGAGATAAAATAGTACCTAAGCTTGTCACAAAAGGGGGGAAGTTAATTGACTTGTTTTGAGAAAAAATAAATAGCAGATAAGATGAGTGCAGATGAATTAAATGGAACTCCGGGTTCAGGTTTATATAATCTGATTAATTATGCTATCTCTACTACGGTTTAATAATAGTTTGGCAAAATTCCTGTTATTATCTTAAGGACTAAGTCATAGACTCATAAGAACTCGTTTACCAGAAAATGCTCGGTCTAATCCAGGTTCGAGCAACACTTATGTAAACGGACATTAAATTCGAGGAATTATAATTGCATCTGAAAATACTAACTTATTAAATCATAATAAGCTTTCTCCAGATTTACGGCTTAATTAACCTGTCTATTTATCACCGGTCTGATCAAAATAGACTTTGAAAAGCATTTTAATAAATTCATGTAATTTATTAAAATGGCGAGAGATAAACTTTAAGCGTAGCAAACTGTATTTATTTTAACCGGTAGAAATATTGATTACATAATTAAACAGACTACAGCTAAACCTTCGCCCGGAGCAAATCCTCCTTAGCCTGACATATTAACTGGTAATAAGTCAGACAGAGGTTGGACGTAATAACAATACGGAGTAATGAAGGTGAGGATGGTGAATGGAGAAATGAAGAGAACGAAGAGTGAAGCGTGTACGTAGGTTATTGTATGTGGAATGAGTGATTTGGAGTGTTTTAGTTCTGGGGACTGAATGATGTGTTGTGGTGTACGGGAGAGAATGAATGGAAGAGAATGGAATGTGGTGAGCGATGGTCTGATTTTCTGGTTTTCTCCGTACGCCTGTTTAAGGTTGCAGGAGCTGGGTTTATATAGAGGAAGGGAAGAGGCAATCTGGAGTGGAAGAGCATTGATTGCAGATTGATTGCACATTAATTGCAGGGGACAGAGCTGGAGACGCGTGAGAGAAATAAGGTAGGCGCCGCTCGGAGTAGATGGACATGGCAGAATCAAGTTGCAGACAGTCGCGCAAGAAGAAAACTGTCGCGTTGATTTTTAGTCACGTCCGCGTGGCTGTCCGCCTCTGGCTATGCGGACGTCTGTCCGCGTTGGCGTCCGTCCAGCTTGATGCGGACACAAGGGAGAGTCCGCCTCCCTGTCCGCCTGTCTCATGCGGTCACAGCATGTGTTGTCCGCCTATCCCCATGCGGACACAGGGGAGGTCTCGAGTGTGGTGTCCGCCTCTGGTCATGCGGACACAGGGGTGGACACAAGTTTTTGACTTATTTCTTCTACGAACTTTGACCGGCTCTAGATTCTTCGTTTGGACTCCGTTTTCTGAGCCGTTTGCGTCTATGCGTTCGTCTCTTCGTCTACTTTACTCCCAGCTTGGTTTTCCTCATGTTAAACAATAAATTTGTGAGATAAAATAAAACATAAACTAGAGGAAAACTAACCGAAGTGGAGAAATGAGCAAGAAAAGTGCTAATAATATATGAAATACACCTATAAAACATGCTCATTTGGACACTTATCACACCCCCACACTTATCTTTTTGCTTGTCCTCAAGCAAAACCACGTACCCAAGTAAGTAGGGAATGCTCAATACTAACAAATATTATTATGAAGGGTAGGATAAAGAGGTGAACATCATGATCTTTTTAACTTATTGAGGAGTGTGAAAAATCAACTGCTGGTGGCATAGGTGTGCTCAGGGTAAAAATAAAATATAGAGTTTCGGGGTATGATCTAAGGTACTTCAATGTTTCTTTTGTTTAGGTGACTCTGAGAACTTTTACCATGGCCAACTTCTCTCAAGAATGGGCATTGAGGAGAAAACAAAAGGAAAATAGATTTATGCATTTGTTTCACTTTTGCATAAGGGATGAGAAAATGTAGGCATCACGCCTTTGTATTTAAGAACACTCAACTCTCTTTGTTGGTTACCAATGGTGTCTCGCAAGTCCCTTATATTTTTTTTTCCTTTCTTCTTTTTTTAACAGAGAAGCACCCCTTAGCAATCCCTAAGAGAGAAGACAGAAAGAAACCCTGAGCAATAAAATCCAACCATTTGCAGATTATTTGGTCACACCGCATAAGAAAAATGCTCCTCAAAAGTAATCAAATGAAAATTTTAAAATTTGTACCATTTATCCCACAATTCATAATAGTATTTGTTTTTAAAGAGAACAACCTACACTAGCAGGGTACATAATTTTAATTTTTGAACAAATGCAAGATAAGCAGAAAGATTTAAACATTGTTAGCACAAAATGCCCTGAAAAGGCTCTTCCCCCTCACTTAAGCTCAAGCAATGCCCTCATTGCGTAGATGGAATAAAATTAATAGGGCATGCAATTAATAAAGGAAAGAGTGTACTCCCCAGATTTCGTAGAGTGTGTAGAGCTCCCCCACACTTGAGTGCAGCTGTGGAATGTCATGAAATGTACCTGTAAGGAGTATTCTACACAGCCAGAAGAACTCAAGTAAAACCTGCATTTTATTATAACATAAAAAAAGAAATATAGCACAAAAAAGGAAAACAACATCAAATTAAAGGAAAGATAAAAGATAGATAGTGGGTTGCCTCCCACCAAGCTGCCCGGGTTTAACGTCTCTAGCTAGACGTATTTGACCAAGCTTTAGGTTGGAGAAGAGTTTGAGGGCGAGTTGTCCTGCTGTTCTTGGACAAGAGAAATTGTAAATAAGTCAGATGAAATATCAGAATGAGAATTATACCTTTTAAGACGTGCCCCATTGACCTTAAAAGTTTCGCCCTGTTTGTTTTGGAGTTCAAAGGCACCGTATGGGGTCACACTAACAATCTGGAAAGGACCAGCCCAATGAGATTTGAGTTTCCCAGGGAAGATCCTTAATCTTGAGTTATATAGGAGAACCCAATCACCAATTGCGAAGTCTCTCTTGAGGATCATTCTGTCATGGAACTTCTTGGTGCGCTCCTTATAAATCTTAGCATTTTGGTAAGCCTGATCTCTCAGCTCTTCTAACTCTGAAAGTTTGGAATTTCCTTTTCTCTCCCCGCCGTATCCATGTAAAGTTTGGCCTGTCGCCCAATATGCCTTATGTTCCAGCTCACTACGGGCAAGGTGGCATGATTTCCCTAGACAAGCTTAAAAGGAGACATCCCGATGGGAGTCTTGAATGCAATGCGGTAAGCCCAAAGCGCATCATCTACTTTAGTGCCCATCCTTTCGTGATGAGTTAACCGTTTTTCTGAGAATCCATTTTAACTCACGGTTCGAAACTTCTGCTTGGCCGTTTGTCTGGGGGTGATAAGGTAGAGCTACCTTGTGATGTCCCCGTACTTACCCATAAGCGCTTCAAATGAACGGTTGCAGAAGTGAGATCCTCCGTCACTGATAATAATTCTAGGCACGCCAAAACGGGTAAGATGTGCTTCTTAAGGAACCTGGTTACTGTCTTTGCATCAGCATGATGACAGGGTATGGCTTCTACCCATTTCGACACGTAATCCACTGCCACTAAAACATATTGGTGGCCCTGCGAGGAAGGGAAGGTCCATAAAATCAATGCCCCAACATCAAAGAGCTCCACTTCTAGTATTCCCTGTTGTGGCATTTCATGTCTCCTAGATTGTTACCCATTCTTTGACAATTATCACATTGTTTGCAAAATTGGTAAACATCCTTGTGAGATCGGCAATAAATCCTGAGGCCAGGATCTTAGCAGCGGTCCTTGTGGTCCATGGTGACCTCCGGCTTCCCGTGAGTGACAAAAATGTATGAACCTTGAAACCTCATCTTCCGGGGACACCGGCGAATCAACCCATCAGCACAGACTCTGAACAAATACGGATCTTCCCAGAAATAATGCTTTGAGTCAGAAAGAAATTTCTTCTTCTGGGAGTAAGATAGATCATAGGGTATTGTTCCAGAGACTAGATAATTGGCCAGGTCCGCATACCATGGCTCTTGTACTTTGGTGATAGAAAAAGCAGTCTCATCGGGGAAGAATTCGTTGATAGGCACACTATCAGTAGGAGTGACTAACCGGGAGAGATGGTCAGTGACGACATTTAATTTTCCGCTTTTGTCTTTGACTTCGATGTCAAACTCCTGTAGTAGAAGAACCCAGCGCAACAAGCGAGGTTTGGCTTCTTGTTTTGCAAATAGGTATTTGAGAGCGGAGTGGTCTGTGTGCACTATGACTTTGCTTCCCCATAAGTACGACCTGAACTTATCAAGGGAGAATACTATAGCCAGAAGTTCTTTTTCAGTGGTCGTATAGTTTTTCTGGGCGTCGTTTAGTGTCCTGCTGGCATAAGCAATCACTCTCAAAATTTTCTCCTTTTTCTGGCATAGAGCTGCCCCACGGCGTAATCACTTGCATCACACATGATCTCAAACGGAAGAGACCAGTCGGGTGGTATGACAACAGGTGCTGATACCAATTTTTGTGTTATAGTTTTGAAAGCAGCTGAACACCTTTCATCATGAAACGGACATCTTTCTGTAGCAGTCGGTCAATGGTTTAGTGATTTTTGAGAAGTCTTTTATAAACCGCCGATAAAATCCTGCATGCCCGAGAAACGCTCGGATGTCTTTAATAGTAGTTGGTGCTGGTAATTTCTCGATAACCTCTACCTTGGCCTTATCCACCTCTATTCCTGCTGCCGATATTTTATGTCCAAGGACAATCCCGTCCTTGACCATAAAATGACATTTTTCCCAGTTCAAAACAAGATTTGTATCCTCACACCGTCCTAGGATCAAATCAAGTTGTGCCAAGCATTTATCGAACTAGAGCCATAGACCGAGAAGTCATCCATAAAGACTTCTATGCTCGTTCGATGAAATCAGCGAATATTGCTTGCATACATCTCTGGAAGGTAGCAGGCATACATAGACCGAAGGGCATTTGTCTGTATGCAAAGGTACCGTATGGACAAGTGAATGTCTTGTCCTGGTCCTCTGGTGCGATTGGTATTTGGAAATACCCTGAGAACCCATCTAAAAGCAGTAGTACTCTTGCCCTGCTAGTCGCTCCAACATCTGATCGATAGGGGAGGGAAATGATCCTTCCTGGTTGCCAAGTTTAAACGCCGATAGTCGATACACATGCGCCAACCTGTGATCTTTCTTTGAGGGATAGCCTCTCCCTTATCATTAATAACAGCTTTGATGCCCCCCTTCTTCGGGACAACTTGTACAGGGCTCACCCATGGACTGTCAGAGATAGGATAAATGATGTTTGCATCTAGGAGTTTCAGAACCTCCTTTTTAACTACCTCCTTGAGGTTAGGGTTTAGCCGGCGTTGAGGTTGCCTGATAGACTTGTAGTTTTCCTCCATATAGATGTGGTGCGTGCAATAGGAGGGGTCAATTCCTTTGATATCAGCAATAGTCCACCCGATCGCCGTTCTGTGTTTCTTTAGTACCTCGAGTAGCCATGTTTCCTCCCCGGAATTCAGAGAAGAGGAAATAATGACAGGCTAATGGTCATCTTCAGCTAAGAAGGTATACTTGAGTTTAGAAGGTAGCTCTTTAAGCTCGGGCTCTGGTGGTTGTTCTATTGATGGAATTGATTTTTGAGGTTTTCTATCGAGTTCTTCGATTGGAGGTCGGTAAGCTTGATAACCTGCCCTCCCTTTCTCCACATACGCCAGCATGGCGTTAACTTCCGGATCCTCCACCTTTTCGTCTAGAGAAGTAAATAATACTTGCTCTAGTGGTTCAGCTTCAGCTTTCGGGATGGAAGATAGGGAATACATATCCTCATCTGTAGAAAAATCGCCATCTTCTTCCTCATCATCTGTTAATCCCACTGTCTTAGCATGAGGAGAAAAGTTAGAGCTTTTCTTCATCATTTTCTGCATGTCGAATTTGATCGTTTCGTCCTCGTACCGCAGAGTGATTTTCCCATCGTGGACGTCAATGATGGCTTTGGCAGTACTCAGAAACGGTCGACCTAGAATCAAGGGAACCTCAACATCGTCATCCATTTCTAGAATGACGAAGTCAGCTGGAAAGATAAAGCGAGATACTTCAACTACCAGATCCCGGACTATTCCCATGGGCTTGATCTCTGATCTGTCTGCTAGTTGGAGTTTGAAAGGAACCGGTTGCATTTCTCCTCCTTTTACTTTCAAGAAGGTGGCGTATGGCATGATATTAATACTGGCTCCCAGGTCGCATAAACCACTTCCACAGTCTACCCCACCAATAAAACACGGGATTACGGGATTTCCCGGGTCTGTTTGTTTGGGGGGAAGTGCTCGAAGAAGGGCCGCAGAGCATTCCTCCGTGAGGTGCACTGTTTCTTTTCCAGGTTTCTTTTTCTTCTTTGTCAGGAGATCCTTTAGGAATTTGGCGTAGTTAGGCATCTCTTGCAAAGCATCAATCAGAGGTATGTCGAGGGTCAGTTTCTTAAAAATACTCAAGAATTTGGAGAACTGCTCATCTAGGTGTTTCTTTTTCATTCTGTTGGGAAATGGGAGTTCACTGTTTTTAGGAGTGGAAGTTGGGATGTCGATGGTAACTCGAGATGGAGGTGGAGTAGCAGGAGTAGGAACTTGGATTTCTGAGGGAGGTGAAGCTGGATTGGTTGTTTCTTTATCATTGATGTAGGCCTCTTCTTTTTCTTTTCCTTTTCTGGTGGCAAGTTCCCTTCCACTCCTTAAGGAGACTGCACACAAGTTTGTTGATTGAAATGTGCCATCGTCTATAAGGATTGAATTTGCTTGTTCCTTTGGATTGGGGTTAGTCTGTGAAGGGAATTGACCAGGTGGTCTTTGTTGAGTGAGTAACTGTTGAATCTGAGATTGCAAGGCTTTTTGGTCTTTGCGCAGAGCTGCGACCTCTTCTTGCGTATCTCGAGACTTACCCATCATCGCCTTAAACATCTCTTGCATTTGAGACATATCAGACTCAGGATTCGAAGGAGGTTGAGTTGGTCGACTCGATGAAGCTTCATTGCCATAAGGCTGTTGTTGATATTGCCTCTAGCCTCCTTGGAAATTGGACCGAGGTCTGTAATTTTGGGATGTTTGTAGGGTATGTGGGTTTTGGATATTTTCGGTGTTTGAGTAGCGAAGGTTGGATTGCATGTTACGTTGCCAAGGTTGTCTGTATCCTGAATTGTTGGTGAGATAGTTTGCCTCCTCTGCTGCTTTTACTTCTTGTAGCTGGGGGCATTGTTCATAGTCATGAGGCCCACCACATTGCGTACAAGAAATAGTTGGAGATGATTGGGGTAGGGAAGCATAGCCTGGAGGGGTAGTAGATGATCGGGAAATCATCGACTTAGCTTGCTGGGGGTAGGAATTCATAGCCATCTGCTCAACCACTTTCTGCAGAGTACTTACTTTTGTTGCCTGCTGAGCATTGCTCTCCATGAGTTGCTCGTGGCTTTTCATGAGCTGGTCAAATTTGTTATCACTTTCCCCAACATGGTATAAACCTGGAGTACCGCTCCTTGATCCACCGGAGGCCCAGTCTCTGATTTCTTCACAGAGAGACTCCATGCTATTCAGAAATTGTGCTCCTGGCTTTTTCAGAATGTCAGCCCCTAGCTAGGACAGTACCATTGTTCTGCACGGACCGATCAAGCCCTTGTAGAACAATTGTGATACTTGTTCTTTCGTCAGGCCATGGTGAGGACAAGTAAGTAGTAGCCCTTTGAAACGATCCCTAGTTTCACAAATATTCTCCGACCCAGGTTGCTTGAAATTATAGATTTCAGTAATCATCTCCAACGTTCGGCTCGGGGGTAGGAATTTGTCGTAGAACTTGGTGGCCATGTCATCCCAAGTACCAATGGTACTTGGTGTTAGGCTATGATACCACTTGCTCGCACTTCCCGTCAGGCTGTGAGGGAATAATGACAATCTTGCATACTGGAGTACTGCGTCGGTCGCAGTAAGACTATTGGCATGTTGCAAGAACTTTGTAACATGTAACAGGGCTTCGTCTGGACTGGAACCATCAAACATGCCCAACTCCTTAACACATCTGATTTGATGATATGGCTTCAGCTTCTGCCACTCATCGTATTCGGATGGGCTAAGGTGAGGAAGGATGATAGCAGGTTGTTGTCCTTGGTTAGACGGCCTGTTGATATTTCGAACTGTCGCTGGTGTAGATGCCATGTCAGCTTCCGGATCAGATTCTATCACTGTGGTGGTAATGTTTTGTTGAGTTCGTCTCTGCCTTAGGGTGCGCAGAAAGGTTCTCTCGATCTCTGGATTGTAACCAACCGTGTGATTATTAATATTTTCTAGAAGGTTGTTTGACTGGTAAAAGGCATTCACCACTCAAAACAGAGAAAAGAAACTCGTTATGTGTTAGAATAAATAAATATGTTAGGAATTAGTTGACAGAAATTTTAAGTTAGTAGTTAGAGACAATGGAAAGAAATGACAGAAAATTGAAATGACAATGGAAAGAAATGACAGAAAATTAAAGTTAGTAGTTAGTATGCTGGAAATTTGAAGTTAGTAGTTAGTATACTGGAAAATTAAAGGACAATGGAAATTAAATGACAGAAATAAATGACAATAATATTAAGATGTTAGAAGTTAGATGTCCAAAGTTAGAAGTCCGAAGTCCTAAGTCAAATGTCCGAGGTCAGATGTCCGAAATTGGATTAACACTTCAATAATATTAACAGATTGTTATATTTAAACAGGAGAATTAACCGGGGCTTAGGACTAGAATAAATCAAGTCCCCGGCAACGGCGCCATTTTGCAGACTGATTATTGTGAGTGGTTAGAACTGGTGTAATTAATAAAAGAAAGAAATTAATACTCAAAATATCCGTCGGGCTGCAAATAAAACCCGGTCGCAGTAGTATAGTAAGACAGAAGTGGCCGGGGTCAAACCGTGGGACTTATAGCGAGATAAAATAGTACCTAAGCTTGTCACAAAAGGGGGGAAGTTAATTGACTTGTTAGAGAAAATAAATAGCAGATAAGATAACTGAGTGCAGATGAATTAAATGGAACTCCGGGTTCAGGTTTATATAATCTGATTAATTATGCTATCTCTACCGGTTTAATATAATAGTTTGGCAAAATTCCTGTTATTATCTTAAGGACTAAGTCATAGACTCATAAGAACTCGTTTACCAGAAAATGCTCGGTCTAATCCAGGTTCGAGCAACACTTATGTAAACGGACATTAAATTCGAGGAATTATAATTGCATCTGAAAATACTAACTTATTAAATCATAATATGCTTTCTCCAGATTTACGGCTTAATTAACCTGTCTATTTATCACCGGTCTGATCAAAATAGACTTTGAAAAGCATTTTAATAAATTCATGTAATTTATTAAAATGGCGAGAGATAAACTTTAAGCGTAACAAACTGTATTTATTTTAACCGGTAGAAATATTGATTACATAATTAAACAGACTACAGCTAAACCTTCGCCCGGAGCAAATCCTCCTTAGCCTGACATATTAACTGGTAATAAGTCAGACAGAGGTTGGACGTAATAACAATACGGAGTAATGAAGGTGAGGATGGTGAATGGAGAAATGAAGAGAACGAAGAGTGAAGCGTGTACGTAGGTTATTGTATGTGGAATGAGTGATTTGGAGTGTTTTAGTTCTGGGGATTGAATGATGTGTTGTGGAGTACGGGAGAGAATGAATGGAAGAGAATGGAATGTGGTGAGCGATGGTCTGATTTTCTGGTTTTCTCCGTACGCCTGTTTAAGGTTGCAGGAGCTGGGTTTATATAGAGGAAGGGAAGAGGCAATCTGGAGTGGAAGAGCATTGATTGCAGATTGATTGCACATTAATTGCAGGGGACAGAGCTGGAGACGCGTGAGAGAAATAAGGTAGGCGCCGCTCGGAGTAGATGGATATGGCAGAATCAAGTTGCAGACAGTCGCGCGAAGAAGAAAACTGTCGCGTTGATTTTTAGTCACGTCCGCGTGGCTGTCCGCCTCTGGCTATGCGGACGTAGCTATGTCCACGTTGGCGTCCGCCCATCTTGATGCGGACACAAGGGAGAGTCCGCCTCCCTGTCCGCCTGTCTCCATGCGGTCACAACATGTGTTGTCCGCCTATCCCCATGCGGACACAGGGGAGGTCTCGAGTGTGGTGTCCGCCTCTGGTCATGCGGACACAGGGGTGGACACAAGTTTTTGACTTATTTCCTTCTATGAACTTTGGCTGGCTCTAGATTCTTCGTTTGGACTCCGTTTTCTGAGCCGTTTGCGTCTATGTGTTCGTCTCTTCATCTACTTTACTCCCAGCTTGGTTTTCCTCATGTTAAAACAATAAATTTGTGAGATAACAATAAAACATAAACTAGAGGAAAACTAACCGAAGTAGAGAAATGAGCAAGAAAAGTGCTAATATTATATATGAAATACACCTATAAAACATGCTCATTTGGACACTTATCACACACCACTTCAAGATCCCACAGTCTATAGAAGAATCGTTGGAAAATTGAACTATTTGCCCAACACCAGACCTGACATCAGTTTTCCTGTTCAGGTACTCAGTCAGTTTATGCAACGTCCCAATGATGTTCATTTAGAGGCAACTATACATATTGTGTTATATTAAAGGCACACTTAACTATGGAATTGTTCTTGCCGGTACTTCCAATCTGGACCTTACTGCATATTGTGATTCTGAATGGGCTGCATGTCCTAACACCAGAAAATCAGTTTCTGGTTACTACATTTTCTTAGGAGATAGCCCCATCTCTTGGAAGACAAAAAAGCAGGGATCTGTCTCGCTCTCAAGTGCAGAAGTAGAGTATCGATCTTTACGTCGGGTTACTGCAGAATTGACTTGGCTCACACGTTTGTTACATGAGCTTGATGTGGCAGATATGACTCCCATTCCGGTTAAGTGTGACAATCAGTCTGCAATATATATTGCATGTAATCCTGTTTTCCATGAACGCACGAAACACATCAAGATTGACTGTCATTTCGTGCGTGATAAAATACAGCAGGGTCTTGTTGATGTTGTCTACACTCACACTTCTCACCAACTCGCAGACATGATGACCTAGGTTCTTCCAGGCACGCGTTATAAAGAACAGTTAGTCCGAATGGGCATGCATCGTTGTGATTCTTCAAGCCTAGGTAATAAAGCCTTACCTACGGCTTGAGGGGGTGTTGGGGCTGGTTTATAAGCCCAGCCCATGTTTATCCAGTTACATTATTAATACACATGCTTACTATGTATCTAGGATATCTTTGTAAGTTTGTTAATATTTAGTTTAACAAATCCTAGATTCTCTGAGATTGTAGATAGAAAATCTAGCTTTAGATAGACAAATCTGTTATAATTAACAGTACTTATGTATTGATAAATAGAGGCTTGTTGTTGTACATTGATATTGAATAAGAATACAACGCATTCAAAATCCTCTCTCTCTCGGTTAATTTCTACAATTTCAATCCGATTACAACCCGCAAAATCCTTTACAGAATATTAGTCTTTCAGACTCCGTATTACATAAATGCAGAATAGCTATTCTGCGTATATATAGTTTCCTGAATATATTGTGCCATTATGTAACCGGTATATCAACGTTATACAAAAGGATAACTATATATGTGTATGTATCTATATTCCAATATTGTCACGTTAAATTCCACGTCCATTGCTCATTCAACATGTTGCCCTTTTCAGCCCAAAACAGTCTTTTTGAGTACTTACCTGCAGCGGGCATGGGAATTTTCCTTCAATATGCCTGCAGAAGACCAATTATCAGTCCAAAATTTTGTATCTCACCTCACCCATCACCTAAAAGGATAGAAACTGATTATCCCACAGGCCTGTACCCTCTAGTCATTTGACGTGCCTTGAATCACCGCCGACCAGATAAGTATCTATTGAAATTTTGGGTCTGTCAATTCACCTCAACACTGTGTACTCCTCCCCTCATCTCATAAATGGAGCAGATTATTCTCTTCCAAAGACCTTCGATTTCGCAACCAACCCCCTTATATTCTGCATTAGTTGTTTTGTTTTACCAATAACTTTGATTACGCTTTTTTTCAAGGGTGGTAAAAGACCATCAACTTTACTAAATTACACAAAAATATAGTATAGAAAAAAAAATTTAAACAAATTTTCACCAAAACTCCCCCTAATTATTGTAATTTTGTATATGTCCTCAACTTTTATTTTGGCTGTGGCCCCTGGCTTTTTTATTCACTTCTTTTTGGGAGCAGTTTTTCTTTTCACTCATTAAAGCAATACGGCTGTCTCATTTCCAGAGTTTGTTCTACATTCTGGGAACATCTAAAATAATGTTGGGGCCGTTCGTATCCAGCTGGTAGAAAGCTGCAGGATTAATCTCAGTTGATTAATCTGGTTCACCCAAATCAGAATAAAATAAACCGTTCGTTTAAGAGTTAAAGGTTGTGAGACGTTTTCAAAAAAGAGGCCTATGCTAAAGACTTCTTTACCCCCTTTCTCCTCATCTTCCTCAACCTGGTCTGATTTTCATCCTAATCACCTCCCACCCCAGAAAACCTCTAATTACAAACCAACGCTAATCTCTATCACTCTCAAATTTTCTTCAAAAGTGGGAGAAGACTCCAATCAGAAAAGCAATAAAATCCAAACCGTAGTGATCATTCATCACTGTGACATTTTTCCAATTGCTTTACGCCTGGAAGTGCCGATCGTTTACCGGAGGGTAAAATTGGCAATGCACTGGTGTCGGCTCTTACATTCATCTCCAACCAGATGAAAACTCCTGAAACGTGGCAGAAGTGGCGTCTGTGTATTAGCGCTGAGACAGGGAATAATCCTACATTCATCTCCAACCACCGATGAAAAAAACGAAGATTCATCTCTTATTCATCTCCCCAGAGACATTAATCTCACTAACGAACGGGTCAAACCAACATAACGTGAAAAATGACTCACTTTTGATGGAATGTAAAATTATTCAAATGCGGTATTTAAAGGTGGTAAACAGTTAGATTTGTGATGTAAAATGTTAACTTTAGACAAAAATTGCAAAACTACACAGTCTACACTATATAAGGACTCACTAAGTGAGACATATACATTCTCTATAGTGAATTATAGTATAAATTGTTATATAAGATATAAGCCGTCTAGCTCCTAAAGTAATCCCATATAGAGGCATGTATAGATTCTTAGGAGACTGGTAAGTATTGATTTAGAGGTTTTTTTTGTCTAAGCAAAAACATTACTGAAAAAATGACAATTATAATTGTTATTCCTAGTTCTTACGGTTTATTTTTTTTTTTGGTCGGAACAACGGAGGCAGTGCCTACTATTATATATATATCAGTTCTAGTAATATGTCCTCACCAACTTGAGGAATAACCACTCCGGCGACTGCTCAAACATGTAAGCCCCCACCTTAAGACTCAGACCAGCCTTGGTCAGCACATCTGCTGCGAGATTACACGATCTAGGTGTATAAACAACACTAATAGCCACTCTGCTAGCAATGAGCCTATTACATTCCGCCAAAACAGGTTTTAGGACATGATGCTCTGGACAACGATTGAAATAATCTACTAGCTGCGTTGAAAGTTCTTACGGTTTATTTGATTGCTAGAATGACACATAAACTGAAATAGAATCATTATTATCTTAACATATAATATATATTCCGTAGTTTGATCGTACGAGTAAGGTGTATGAAATATATAGAATATATACAAAATTATGTATATAAATTTATAAACAGCCGGGCGAAGCTGGCGCCCAGCCAGCTTTATATGTAACTTTGGTGTCACATGTTACAATATTATTGATTGATAAAGTGAGGTGTTTATAATAAACTTTTAAATATTCTAACTTTATATATATATGTGAAAAAATTATACCATCATTCACCCTAAATTCATGCTTTTTGAAATAAGATGTTTACTAAACTTAAATTTTATATTTTTTTAATATGTATTACGTATTTTTAAATGAATTTTATTCACTAACAAAATGAATCTTCTTTATTTTGATCTTACTTTTAATAGCCGTTTGGGTGCTATTTATGATCTTTTCACTCATTCGCTCTCCGAAAGTTTGTTGGTCAGTTTTGATTAGGAATCAGATAATATTCCCATAAGCTCTTTCACTGTTGGATTGGTACATTATTTGTACCATTTTTATAACGTCATTCACTGCTGCCCTCTACAAGGCGTTTGGACAGCTCGTCCGGACATGTCTATCCTGCACGTTTCCATGTTTCCGCTATGAGACTAAGTTATGAAATACAGACGTCCCAGCCGGTGGACGTCCGACCCTACTAGTCGGACAAGACGTTCGGATGTGTCTGTGTTGCAAGCCTCGATTGTGTAAATACAGTTGTCCAGCCAGGTTGCATCCAGATCGTTCACCCAGACGGATGAGCTGGATGCGTTAGTCTGTGCCGTTTTCCTTATGTTTCGTTCACGTTGTTTTAGTAAAATGTATTAGGTATAAATACTGTGTAATTGGCTGAGTCGATTGTCTTTTTAAACACACACAGAGATATGCAACGCCGCCATTGCTGCTTCTCTTTTCCTTGAATGCAATTCAAATTTTGCCCAATTCTTGTCAGTTTACTTCTTGCGATTATCTAAATTCTATTATGGTATCAGAGCAGTCTAATACGGAGTAGTTCGTGATTATTGTCTTGAAGATGACAGACGGCACCGGAACGGGCAAAACGCCCCTTGGGAGCACAGGAGCTGTCACAACAGTAATCGATATTTCGAACCCGTTGTATGTTCACGGTTCAGAACAACCAGAAGTAAGTTTGGCTCCGAAGTTTACTGGTACTGATTTTCTGGGATGGAAGTGGGTTATGATTCTCAGTTTACAAGGAAAAAAACAAGTATGGCTTCGTAACCGGTGATGTGAATAAACCAGGAATGGACGACCCGATTCGCGTAGCTGCATGGGTTCATTCCAATTCGCTGATAGCTTTTTGGATTATTGGTTCACTTGATCCAAAAATCACAGGCAGTTTAATGTTCTCTAATAATTCCAAGCAGATTTGGAACTCCCTCTGTAAAAGGTATGAGCAAAATAATCTTGCTATGGTCCATGGATTGAAGCAGACGCTTGCTGAAATCAAACAAGGAGACGACTCGATTACCGATTATTTTGCAAGGCTTCAAAAGGTTTGGGGAGAGCTTGAGCTTGCCAGACCTCCATTAGAGTATAGTTATGCTTCAGAAGAAAAATTGAGAGAACGGGAAGAACAAGGCAAGTTGATACAGTTTCTGATGGGCCTTGATAGGCGTTATTTGCACATCAGGGGTCAGATTCTGGCAATGAAACAGGCTCCGAACCTTGAAGAAGTGTTCTCCCTTCTTGTTCACGAAGAGCAACAGAGGAAGAATGATAAGGGGAGGAGTGATGCACTATCCTTTTTTAGCGTTGGTTCGAGTTCGAGTTCGGGTTCAGGTTCGAGTATGGGCAAAGAGTATATAAGGGGTAAAGGTGCAGAGAAAAGACGTCCAACGTGTACTGTTTGCAGCAAGCCAGGACACTCTTATGAGAATGTTTTCTGTGTTAGAAATGTACACATTATGGCAGATCAAGACACTTGGCTGCGGAGTGCTATCAGCTGCATGGGAGTGATGTTGTTCTCTCTAGAAAGAAAAAACCAGCAGTAGCTCTGTAACACCCCAACTAATAATATCGTGATTATCGTTTAAACCTCCATGTCGTAACGATGTTATCGCAGTGGAAAATCCTACTAAGTTTGGTGTTACCCCGTTAGTCACCCACATGACTAACTAGGCCTATTCACTCACAAGTTACAGTCTGATGGACGCGAATATACCGGCATAACATAAACAAGCTTAAACCAAAATATACCGAGTATCAAGTAGCTCGCACAGCTAATACAAGTTTTACTACATCCGTTTACTTATTTCCACAACCATGAGTGTACACACACGACTCATGTACCAAAATAAAAACCCGAAGTACATCTACCCACTCCTACACTCAGAGTGAGTCGTCTTCCGTCCCTTACCTGAAAAAGTAATGGTAGGCCCCGAAGGGCTCAGCACCTTGGCTGGCATGGTAAACGTGCAGCCCACGAGCTACCCGGGGCTACACCGACTAATTGGTCGTATACATGCAATTGATTATTATACAATCAATATATGAAGTACGATAACATCTAACACAACAACCATGCAATAACATAACTCACACAGATTGAACGTCGTAATGGAGGTTCATCGAGTAAGTGAGTTAGTTTTCCTTTCATTCTTAGGCCCGAGAATTGTTTAGTTCTCGTATTCGACCTTAACTCATATAATGTCAACTGTTCTTTATTTAGAACCGTTCATTCCATTTTCCATTGTTTACCTTGTCGGGTTGTAAGTAACCCTAGCCAGTGAGTGTGAACTCCAAGGGTTAAATAAACAATAATTCTTAAGTTATTTGGGATATAGGCGATCCCACTCTGCATCGTCTTAATAACTGGCCTCCCACCTCGAACTGTAATCCGAGGAGGTCGAGTCGATTCGTTGAATCTAGGAGACAAGTCCGTAGACAAGTCTCAAATGGAAGTCGAATCTGATACAGATACCGACTACCTAACCAAACACACGTGACCAACATCAGTCCCGGATTCCTCACCCCCAAGTTACCAATTAGTAAAAGTCTCGTATAAACAATCTTTGTTAGTTAAATATTTGTTAGATATTAACCAACCAATATTAGGGAGTCATTCAATGTTCTTACACCATTCTCCAATGTTGAACATTTTCGTATGTGGGAAACGTTGTAAATCTCTAACTGTTATTTTATGTTCCTTACATGCGTTGATTACTAATCGAAGTTAGTACGCAAGCTCAAAGGAAAGTCGGTTAGCACAATACGAAACACGAAAGAAAATGCAATAAACCATTTTCATGCTTTTCTTGTATAGTCATTACATATGAATAAGTAGCACACAAATCGATAAACCTCGGTAGCAAGTAGACTGCAAGAACCATACCGTTCACCGATGAGCGTGACTAGTCTAGAAGATGCTCGTCTAATCCCGTCGAATGTCTCTGACTATTCGGATCCTATAATACATTAGTTGGGTAGGTTAATAACTTAATTACCTCCTAACTAATCCGTCATTTCATGTAACGCTCTTAATTACTTCCTAACCGTAGCGTTATTTTATGTAACGTCTTCTCGCCTTAAACTAAGTCCCGATCATTACGGTTCTTAACTTAAATCTCTTACCCATTAATTACTAATATTAAACAGCCCATTCTGTTTTTAAATTTGTTTCCACCACTTAAGTTTTCAATATTACAAATTAACCACACTTAGTTCTTAATCTTACAACTAACTCCTTTTATAATTCCTTTTTAAATTCTAACTCTTTCTTTAATCATCTAATAAATCTATCCTATATTTTCGGTTATTATAAGCTAACCCCAATGTCATTTCAATTTCTTATATTAAATCCCTATTATTTACGGTTTTACCCCATTAAATTTCTAAACCTTACAATTTAATACCTTTAGCTTTATAAATTCAATTTCTAATCTTTTCTTACTAACTCTAGGTCAATTACCTGTTACCACTAGTTTGACCTCTCAATTACAGCCACAACCCATAACTTTTAATAATTATCATTTTGACCTCTAAGTTTTACAACTTTACATTTATTTCATAATTGTTATTATAACCTATAGTTTTTACCCCTAGTTTATAAATTCCAATTCAACCCCTAAATTTCTAAAAATTCCCTACCACTACTAGGAAAAACGGATTTACCTACGACAAATTCCGTCAGTAATCCGTAGGTAATCACATTTATCGACGGATTACCGACAAATATCCCTCAAATTTTCCGTCGGTATTTAATTGGTCGGTAATGATATTACCGACAGAAAATTGATTCCGTCGGTAATTTACCTACGGATTACCTAAGGAAGTCTCAGCGCTCCTTACCGACGGATTACCTACGGAATAGTCCGAGGGTAAATTACCTACGGAATAGTCTGAAGGTAAATTACCTACGGAATTCCGTCGGCAATCCGATGCCACAGCTTTACCCACACATTCACATTGTCGGCGACAATCCGTCGGGAAAGTATTACCTACGGAATATTTCCGTCAGTAAAGTATTACCTACGGAATATTTCTGTCGGTAAAGTATTACCTACGGAATATCTCCGTCAGTAAAATTTTACCTACGGAATTCTATACCAACCATTTAATTAAACATTCCGTAGGTAATACTATTCCGTAGGTGATCCGAAGTATTTTATATTATATGTTATTTTGCATTTATTTAATCATATTTAGTTTATATTATGATTTAGTCTTCATTTTTAAATATTTAAATTATAAAGCTATATTAAAAAATTATCATTTATTTCCAATATATCAAAATTAAATTACTAAACAATAAATTGTAAACAATTTCAATAGGCACACAACTATATATATTATAAAGCACAATATTTAGAATATTTAATTTCATAAAAATTAAAACATTTAATACATATATATATATATCAAACTCATTTTATAAATCCAAAAACTAATATTCAATGTCATAACTACAACACCCATTAAAACATACTGATAAAACCTAGAAGTTTACATGCAATAATCATGCGTACACTAAATCAGTCACTCTAAACTATCAGACATATCACTACCTTCATCCCTAAGTTGCTGCAGGTGAGCATGTGATGTAGATGGTGGGGCATGAGGTGCAGTCTGTGGTGAACCCCACCATCCCTGAGCCGGACCCGACCACCATCCCTGAGCCGGTATCCCACTCTGAGACCCAAATGATGAGGGTGAACCCCATGATGAACTGGTCTGATGAGTACCAGGTGCAGCTGAAGATGGACCCCATACCGGCCCGACCTGATGAGAACTAGAAGCTGGAGGTGGACCCCATGGCGCAATGGCTTGCTAAGAACCTGAAGGAGGAGGTGGACCCCACTGTGACCACGGAGCACTAACCATCAACTATGCGAACTGCTATGAAATCAACTTCTGTCGGTGCTTCATCATCTCCTCGTCATGCCTCCTCCTCTCATCCTCCATCTTCTCATGATACTGTTGAATCTCTACTTTCATCTTGGCATCACCTCCTCCTTATACTGCTGAAATCTTTGCTCATCAAATGTGGATGTCGAGGTGGTAGCAGTGCTGGTATATTGCTTGTATTGTATGTACTACGAGACCATACACCCTTTGCTTCTTCGACTTCCCCTTCACAACCTTGTAAAAAGCCTTGTTTACCTCTGCTAGATCAATAGGCTGAGATGTGTCCGCTTCATCTGGATTCGCAGTAGTCGGCAACTCTTGCTCGATCTCATTCTACATAAATATAGAAAGTTATGAATGTTTGTAATTAAATAATGAACACTAATATTCAAAATTATGTGTTTGTAAAGCACTAAAAGGTACCACCACTGCTTGTGCTTTCGCACAACTAAATACCCTTTCTCCTCGCTCATTCTTCTTAGTATGAGTATGAAGAAATAGGGTGTATGCATCCACTGGTGGACCTTTCTCTTTTTCCTTTAGTAGTAAAACACATACAATAAAGTATTAATAAACAATGCATCAAAGATGTTAATATTGAATCCTGCCAACAACCGTGAAGATGAAATTGAAAAAAATACAAATAGAAATATGATATTGCACTAACTACGTATAGGTTCAAACTAAAAACACAAGTAGGCAAACAACAGCAACAATTCACTAAATGAATAGCTTCATGCATCAGCAAGCAAACACAATTCAGTTTACTCATCCTGCACCGAAAATACATTGCTGATGTTTACTCTAAAATGAACAGGAGCATCAACTAAAGAATGAGGTTCAAAAGGTTTTTTTTTTCTAATCAGCAGAATAGAAGCATGGCCAAACAGCCAAACGCAAGACCAAATTCATTTCAGGAAACAAAAGTTAAAGGTAGATTCCGTCATATCACTGCTGCTGTTTGGAGCCTTGCCACAGTGTTTTATATTAATTAAAATTAGTGTGTACTTGCGTGAATAAAAACTGCTAGGAAATTGATTTTAAGGAAAGCTGATTAATGAATATTTCCTAAAACTGCTAAAATTTTGAATGATAAAGTTCGTTTCTTATAGCATCACACACCAATTGCTCTTGGTTTACGAAAAGAAGGACACAACAGCAAAACCAGATGATTAGAAAGTAAGGGCAAGACATAAGTTTCCATAAGGTGTTGGGACTTATCAACATATTGATAATTAATTGAAACTAGATGTAGAAACATAAATAATCTTTCCAAGTTTAGAAAATAAACAGCAGCCGAATCTACCAGATTTTAAGTATTTTGAAACTGTTGGTGGCATATAAATTATTCTTAGCTTCTAATGTTGGAGTTTATGTTATTCTATTCATTGTCCCTCTTTATCTTTTTATTTGAGTAACTGTATATGGTCTCTATTGAACAGAAAGCATCACTGGTCTGTATCTAAGGAAACGATGGGATCTTCATGACAAAACAATACTCATCCCTTGCACTTGCACTTCATTTTTCGCTTTGTACAGTGGAATATGTTGCTCCTCACACTCTCCCCCTCTCTCCAGAAGGGTTCATCGACCAGCCCTCCATCTTCTTCCGATAGCCAGTCACCATGCCACCTCCTCTAACCCACCACCATCCTAACCAGCCTCTTGTTCCTTCTTCACACCCCTTCTTGCCACTCTGTTCGCTATAACGTCAGATTTCACCTTCGCTGCATCCTCCATCTATATCCACTTCGACATCCTTAATACCTCTAGCTATAACTTTTCATCTTCATTATCTTCTCCCGTCGCCAACTTCTCACGTCGCTGCAACCTATCCTAGCCATGGGGAGAGATGAGGCTTGAGCATGGAGGAAAGGTCGGAGGAGTAGATGTTTGTTCTGTTCGGTGGGAAGATTTATGACCAAGTAGAAGATTCCAAAAGGTTAGGTGCGACCGTGGATCATGAGTCGCTAAACCAAGGTTTGAGCGAGATTCTACATCTATTCGGTCTCGACATGGTAGAAGCAGCTCTATAGGTAACTCTACTACCACAATATTCATTGACAACATTCATAGAGGAGTGTCGGAGTACCAGTTAGACAGATTAGTAAGATGATTTTCTCGATGGAGTAGGCTTTACATTAGTAGAAAATGGAGAACGTGGAATCGAAATGCATGTGCCTTTGTCAATGTTAACCACGTCGAGGATGCAAAATGAGTAATCGAGGGCATCAAAGGTTGGAATATTAACGGGAGCAGCCTTTAGGCGAGAATGGAATTTCAAGGTCATAAAGCAAAGAAGCGAAGAGATGATCCCGCTAGTAGATCGTCTCAGCCCAAAAATTCGCTTACCCGGGTGCATAAGGAGAAGAGCAGCGTAAAGTTCAGGCTCTCTATTAAGGTTAAAGCCGATGAAGGGATGAAGGCATGCCTGTCTAAATGTGTAGTTTCCTTACTCCAAGAAGATAAGAATCCAAGGGAAGCAATGAAATTTCTTTGTCATGTTTAGCCCTATTGGCTATGTGAACTTTACAGTCGCAAAAGAAACTCATGAACATATTTTAGGATCCACACACCCCATTTGTAGCAGCAAGGGTTAGGTAAAAATAATCCAAGTTATGATTAGTGTTCAAACAAGGCCGGAAAAGAGATTTAATCAAAATTTTAAATTACCGTAGTATCACTCCTACATATTGTAGGGAAAGAAGTAAGAATTTGAAGTAAGTTGGAGTACTGTCAAAATGTTTTGAATGTCAAAGTATAGTTTAGTGTGGGTATAAATAGATGTAGAATGGTGTGGTTAAGAGGTAGAGGACTGCTTGAGATTAATTTTGAAGATATGGTGGAGAAAACAACATTAGTGCCCGGAGAAAATTTTCATTGATAAAGTATTACCCTGCACATAAATATTCTAGTAAAGAGGGATACCTAGTGAAATACCCCGAATAATTACCACCTTAATTACTAAGAATTAAACTAAATCATTGGCAATAAATGATATAAATATTATGGTATAAAATATATAGGTTCAAATGGAGAAAAGATTAAACTTCTAACATTAATATATATATGTATACATTAGTACACGTTGTAAATACTACTAGCATAGACATTATTGTATGAACATTTTATATACCCTCAACGAATTATAAAGACAAACATATATTCATATATATATACATTTCCTACAAAAAATGTGTGTAGTCATGTGACATATAAATATGGGCACATATTAATATATACTCCCTCCGTCCTGAATTGACCGTCCTGTTTACTATTTGGACATGTCGTTTGACTTCAATTTTTAACATATAAGATAAATTAATTTTGAAAATTTAAGTTTTGCATATGAATCCTTACATGATAACTATATGTTACAAAATTTAGTTTTATAAAATTATTTTATATTATATGTTTAATATTGAAGTGGAAAAACGTGCCATAAAGCAAACAGGACGGTCAATTCAGGACGGAGGGAGTATGTATAACTAACACTATAAGGTTAGAAAAAAAAATAAAAAAATAAAAAAAAAATTCAAGACTAACGGCTGGTTGTATGGGAAAGGAAAGACAAGATAAATCATTACAAAGTACAAGAAGACTTTTCTTTTCTTCCATGCCTAACACATCCATGTCAGTCACCAGCTAGTTCCTATAATTCTATACGCCAGCCTTCTCCCCCTTAGTACACACCAGTACCTTATCCTCTTCTGGTTACACATACTGCAGCATTTCAATTTTGATTTTCTGACTGAAGCGACAAGAAGGGAACCGCACCCTTGTTCCATCACGTTTCAGACCATGATTTTTCTGGTTTTCTCCTCCATTCCTTCCCCAATAATACAATCCATCCCTTCTCTGCATTAAACAACAGCAAGACCACAGCTTAAACTCTAGCTTCCGATTCACTGTCAACAGAACAAACTGCAACAGAAATCTGTTTTGCTCCTCTGCCTGAGAATGTAACAAGTCTCGTTCTCAGCCCTTCCACTCCTCTCGGCAGAGAACAGCAAGCTCCTTCTCCCAAAGCCAGCAAGCTCTTCTCCTGGCCATCTCCAATCTGTAACAGCAACAGATCAAAAAAAAAAAGAGAAGAGGAAGTGAGCTTCGAACAGCTACAGTTCAGCCCCATCTTCTTCCTTGTTTTGTTTGATTTTTTTTTGTTTCTTTCTTTCCAACCCCTACTTACCAGATTTTATCCTCCCATTACTGCCATCACAAGACAGCCTATCCCATTGACAATAGTAAAATATAACACCCCCATCTGCACACCTCAGCACAGCCAACAAAGGCACGGTAATGCCCTGCACCTCTTTTCTGTTTCTTTTTTTTTTCCTTCACATTCTTACTACCAGCAATGCACTTTCCAACATCAATACTGGTTCTGTTTCCTCTCTTTGTAGTAGTATCAAGTGCCTAGAGCACACTCTTCCTCCTCGGTTAAACAGAAGCAAAGAAAAAAAAAGGGAACTACACCAGACCAAGGTAAACAGCCATCTTCTCCATTTGCATTACTCACGCTTTCTGGGCATGGGAAAAAACAGTCCCTTCCCTTATCAGTTTTCCCTTTTTTCCAGGGTTTGAACACCCTCTTGAAGTCCCAAAATCCAGCAGGAAGCGACAGCAATTGAAGAAATATCCTCTTGGATTACAAGGTGAGAAAAACTCACCAGAAAACTACATTTCCCTCACTGTTTTGCTGCCGAGAACACCATGTCTGACTCCTTTCCTCCACCTCTGAATGCTCACGGTTAGAACCAGTAGCGGACCCAGAACTCCTTTCCTCCGCCACTGGTTAGAACTCCATATCAGCCCAGTGTCCTTCTCCTTTCCACGGCAGCAAAAGCAGTTGATACTCCCTCCAGTTTTGAACGCAACCAAGGAGAGAACAGAGGTAATGACTCCACTCTTTTTCCTTCTTTTCTCCTTTCTGCCATGTCGATTTCTATGGCATTCATTCCCACCGTCTTCTGCCGTTCTTGGGGTACAAGGATCAGGTGTGAGAGCTCCAAAACCCAGCCTAAACTGCACCAGCTGGAGGGGAACTCTTTGATTTCCAGAACATACCATGGAGAGAACATAAAAACAAGGTAACTGAAACGTAAATACATTCTCGTTGTAAGCATGGTTGAGGGGTTACGTGCAAGTTATAATAGCGGCACGTATATATATATCAAAATAGGCTGAAGAAAATTGTAACTGGTAGAAGGTGTGGTGGCTGGTGGAGAAATTGTCTCGGTAATTTAAGGTAAACATACTAACACCTTGCAAACTGCTAGCTAAATGTTGGGGGAATATTGCCGAAAATATATATATATGTGTTTTATTGAATGGGTAATGTTTATAGTGATGAGTATAGAAATATATGTCCACGCGAATTGGAGATATACAAGGGCAGATGCAAACCGAGATTAATTTAAGAAAATGGTAGGAAAAATAATTTATATGTTAGAGATATTTGTGGAAATGGTAGGGAAATAGTTTAAGAAAAACAGTATGCAGACCGAGATTATGATATAATGATAGAGATATTTAAATGCTATTTTAAAATAATTATTATGCTATTTTAGGGCCATATAATTAGGTCACCTTATTATGATTATTTTGAGCCTTGATTTGTCATCAATTAAATTATAGGTTGATTTATAAAGTTACATAAATTTCTGGTGTAAAATGCACAATTCTAGTAAACATAATTACCTAGGAATGTATTAGGAAAATTTTGGTATATTTGTGAATTTTTACAAGATGTAAATAAAGTTTAAAACCATGTACAAATGTTTTAAATAGTTAAATGGGTTTTTTTTATGGGGTCAAAATATAATTAAAAGAAATTAGGGAGTAATGGTAATAATAACCGAAATGAATAATCTTAAAGATATGTAGTAAGCATAACATATGAATTTTATGGATTTAGGGGTATTTCCATAAATAATGGCAAACTGGTCAAAGGATGTATTAGGTGGTCAATCTCGACCACATATGAGGGTTGACCAAGTTTAAATGATAAGATGGATATTTTAGATGTTTAAAGAAATATTAAAAAAATTAGGGGTGTTCGAGTGATTATCGAAAGTACAGTGATTAAAATATGAATATTAGAACTCTTAGGTTTTGTTGGGAATTTAGAGAATTTTGGGGTGAGCTTGGGGATAAAATTTATTAAGAGTTATAATATATGGTATAAGTATTAAATTGTAACAATAATAAAGGTTAGGAGTATACAAGGTGACTACCGAAAACCTGGGGGTACAATAAAGAATTATAAGACTTTTGGAATTAAATGAACCAATGTGTATAATATAAAGTTGTGAAATTAAATTGTAAGATTATAAAATAAATATGGGCCAAGATGTAAGTAATGAAAGATAAAGGCTACGGTGCAGTAAATCGAACAGAGGGACTGTTTGCAATTGAGGGAAAACATTGGTTAATTTTGGTATTTAAAATAATTAAGGTTTATATTATAAAGTTTTAAGTATTACAATTAAAGGTTACAAAACAAGGAGTTATAGTGTAAATAAAAGAAATATATGTGTGATAAATAAATTTAGGTAGCAGGTTGGGACTGTTCAATAATATATATTTATATTTGCACATGTATATTATAAGGTTTAGATACCTTAGATTATAAATTAATAAGGTTAGAAATATAGTGGTTGTAATATATGGGGGTGATTTTATAAATAATCAAAATGTGTGGGAAAGGGACTGTTGTTACCGAAAATGATTATGGGCTGTTTAGGAAATTTTAAAGTTTGGACAAAATATATTATAAAGTCTTGAATGATATAATATGACATCACACTAAAGTATGAAAGAATATATTATAAGGGGGGTTATTAAGGAAAACCTATGCATTATAAGCATTTACATAAATGATGGGTTAAGATGGAGAATTTTGGAAGTATATTGTAAGGTTGGAATTTTATTATAATAGGGACTCTATAAAATTATGTCGTGTGAATTTATAACATGGCGTGAGGGTATAAGGTGGGTAACAAGTCACATACAGAATTATGCTATTACAAGTACAAACGTAAATATAACGACAACTGTATTATAAACGTATACAGTGGTATAACATTTTACATACACGTAAAAGGTGCGTGAAACAAATGACATATATCTACAACTATAATGTACATACGTACATAAGTGTATGCACATACGTACATAAGTGTATGCACATAAATGTTCATGTAAGCCCGTATCAATAAATACATAAGGTATTCCGTATAACAGAATGTTTAAATGTCAAGCATGCGTGCACATAACGTTAATTCCCGCATGCACGCAACCCGACAATACGTAAACAAATTGTAAACGTAACATCCATGTAATAAGTGTTAACGTCGTAGCAATTATTGCATACCCGTAGGATATAACGAGTAGTTGGAATCTAAATCCCTAAGATTAACAAATATCAAGTTGATCAAGAGACCAACTAAGGGTTAGCTACGGGATGGAAGTAAGGGTTGGATCTAGGATGATTAAGTGAGTTCGAATTGTATATACTAATATTAGAACAACATATGTACCAGAGGTACGAGTTGGTAGACACGAGTCTTGGGAGCGCTAGAGATTACGCGGGGGTTGTCACGCGAGCGCTCGACGGTGTACGGTATGTTTATTGTGTGGTCTGAACCTCTGAGGGAAGCCTCGGTTCGGGTATTGGTTGACTATGTGACAAGAGCGATATGTTTGTTATGCATGACTGTGTGGATTATTTATAAGGTTGGTAAGCGATTGTTATTGTGCGCGACGTCTTCGGACAATGTTACTATGATTGTTTATGCGGTTGTAATACTAACATTCGGGAACTTTATCCCTAACTGACCTAAGTAAAACACTTAGAAACGAGACTCGGGATCCCCAGTCTCTAGAGCTTAATACTCGAACATGACTATAACCTAGACTATGTCTAGGGAAGTACATAAGACTTCAAGGGTAATAATGGTAAAGACTTCTCCTAGACCTAAGAATTTACTTAGGGTAGTTGATTAAGGATTAATCACATACTGGAGAGTGTTGGTTATGGTGCATGGTATAGGAATCCAATTAGTCTCGACTAGTTGGTTGCGCATTGGTGATCACCGGAGTATAACGTCCGTATCGGACCGACTCCCTCTATATTCCAACGGGCCTAGATAGACTGTTGGACCAGGGTGCCGACTTTGGCACACGGCTTCGGCCATTCATGGACGCCTTCATTAGGCAAGTGAAAGTTCCGGGATTGAATGATCCTTGGCAATGAGCACTTCGTGTGTACGGGAGGACTACTGTCCAGTGAGGTTATTTACGGGTTGTCCCAACACGACACCCATGGTTATTGAGAGTAAGACTTAATGGTGGCTAACATAATTTTAAGGACAAACTACTAACATCTCGATGGAAGTACCTACGCGGTTGTATGAATGTTTATAGCACATGGTATTTGGTATGTCGTGGATTGTATGTAAGGCATGGATTGTCACTTTGATGGATTACTGTATGCTTATGCATTATTTATTGTTGTTATATAAACTGTAAAATGAACCAGCATGTAATCAATCTCATGTTCAGACGGCTAATTGACCTAAGTGACCTAAAGGATCTAGGATTACACTTTAGCATACCAGCATATAGTTTGCTGAGCCCCTTTTGGGGCCAACCCATTTCAGGTTGTGGACCAGGACGTGGAGCCGGAGTGCGGGAATATGGGTAGACGACCTCGACCTTTATTTATCGCATGTTTAATATTAAATCGGTTAGCCCGTTGAATTTCTGGGGACTCTTTAAATGCTCACTTGTCATAGGTATTGGTTTGTATATATAGGATAATGTAATAAATATCTCGTTCATCACTGCGGTTAGTTGATGTTAATTGTTGGATTACAGTTATGCTTCTTTACTCGCATGGGTGAGTAATGGCATGTGACACCCAAGTGAGGATTAATGTAGTTTAACTTCCGCTGTGAGACGTCTTTAATTATGCTACGTGAGTGATTATTAAGAGATTAGCGAGTGGGGTGTTACAAAAGTGGTATCAGAGCGGTGTACCGCTCTGATGACGAGATATTAGGATTAAGACAGTGAGTATAGGACATGGGAAATACGGGAAACGTTTGTGAGGTACGAGAGCCGGGTCTTAAAAGAACCAGTGTCTTAGCAACGCTAAATGCGTAACAATATTGGCCTTAATGACATATCTATGTTATAAATTTCTATACGGTAAACTACCTAGTAATAATATGACGTGGCGTACTACGGATGTCGAGAAGAGGCATGTCGGGGGTGATGAAGGTCCTGTAACCCCGAATAGCGTTGAGACGGCAGTCGTTGCACTATCTTGATGGAAGAATCTCCTGGAAACAGTAGTGGTACCCCACCCGCCGCTGCCCACATCTCGAGTATCACCCATAGAGACAATGTAATGGATGGCGCCAAGGAGACAGAAGAATTCCTCTTATTCGGAAGACCGATGCGGTTGCTATAGTCACTGTGACATCAAGACAAACAGAAGAACTTGAGATATGATGAGACATTAAGGACCGGGGGCCCGATAGCTACATACTATCTAGAAGCATACTTATGCGCAGTGAAGATATACATTAAACCTTGCCTTGAAGAGGGATAGGAAATCCATAAGACAATCGGGTCGGCTTATAATTAGACACCGAAATCTTGTCCAGTTAACCCGAGGAAAGCACACGGGTGCACCTGGGATCGAAAGATAGAAGAACGAGTTTAGACGACTATCAAAATGCATAACATGCGAACCAAGGACGGCATGGAAGCCTCTCCCTAAAGGAATAGCTTCAACCGGATACAACCTAGAAGGCTCAGTAAAGTCTGACCTACAATCACAATAACTATATGAGCTTACAAGCTAAACTCCAAAAATTACTACAACCCAATGCTCAAGAAGAGAAATGTCGTACCAAGGACAACTAGAGTACCCTATCTACTGGACTCGTAGCACCACGAGGTAGCCACGCGGAGCAGACCCCAGCCGATATGAGCTACTAGAAGGGGAAAGGAGTCACCAGGGGCAGAATACCCCGAATTTTGTGGGAACCTTAGGCGCTGGTACTAGTATCAGCGCGATCTAGGTAACCGCACATCCCTAACTTTATGAATTGACTGCGTGACATGCGTTAGAAACCTCCTCCTACCACGAAGGAGTTTAAAACAAAACTCGGAAAGAGCTTAACTCAGAAAACCTAGAAATTAATTACCTTAGAAAACTCACCATACCTTAACGAACCGAATAACTCCGATACTATCCTTTCAAGACCGATCATCTAGCCATACTCAAATGACCGAAGCGTCAATGAAACAAACAATTTCGGAAACCGATGACTCAATCTGCCTGGTGCGCTTTCTACGGCAAGCGCTATAGCCAATACTATACTCACAATTACGTCTACCTCGCGCACTTGCTATAGCAAGTGCTACAATTATGGATACAATTGTGGCTATAATTATGACTACAATCACAACCATAACATAACGACAAATACAACTGAATGTTCCCAAACCGTGTAGGCCACAAGTGCAACGCCATGTCCACCGGTAATCACCAAACATTCATACAACTTCAGTACGAATCTCGTAGCTGCAACCACTACTATAGCTACAACTGCAATCATAACTATAACTGCAACTATGAATGCAACTGTAACTACAATGACGACAGTTAGGATTGGATTCTACAAGACCGTACAGGTCATGACCACTGGTAATCACTAAATACTCATACAATGATAGTATAAATTCTATAACTACGATTGTCACCATAGGGTCACGAAACCCTTAGAATACGGAACTACAACCATGGGGGGGACCCTACGAGTTCGAACATTACAACTAAAGGGCATACTCCAGCCCATAACAACTACAACTATTAAACAATAGTTAATCAATAATATCGGCCTATGAGCCAAACATCATAACATACTTGGTAAATCATTTAATGGTTTGAAATTGACGTGGGAGGTGGAACTTGATCCGGTACAGGTCAAGGGAATCTGAACACAAATTGGGGTGGAAGGATAGTTCAACACTGATACTGATCACATCAGGGTCGGATGATTCCTAAAACTTTCTACAAGTGGTCACAATTAGTCATTAAGAATAGACAAGGAACCGAAGTATACCAGCTGCAAGCAGCTAAAACACATACAATCTAACAAGTACAACATCAAATATAAATGCTTGTGAATAACAGTCCACACCCGAATGAATTTATATAAAGAATGATGGTGGAACATGTTCACATGACAATTAGGGCAATGCACGCCCATAACGGTATACGCCATATAATAAATATGGGAAGAGGAAAGAAACATGCTAGTCCTCAATAGGACCCACAATTGAATATACTATACCGCAACACAACTATTACCCCAACTGATCATAACCATAAACGCGAATCAGAGTTGGACACCTAAATAATCACCACCCAAGGCATTAACTTATCAGGGATGCCATAACCAACAAGAAGAACATATGTCAGGTTACAATTTTGCACTGTTAATTCATTTGATCACACCGATCATTGGATGAGGGTTCCGAATAAAAGAGAATGGCTACCGCCATTGGCGTCCCGCCAAATAATAGGACAAAAAGAGAATACGTGTTTAAAACATCTCATCTAATATCATGACGACTGTCAAGAGAATGACTATATGAGTTAAACAAAAACAATCAGCCTAAACGGTGATGCAAGATAACGAATCTAAATGTTATAAAACGCCAGTTTAAGTGGAAGCATTCAATGCAGCTTAGAAGAACACAAGTCTAGGAGAGCTAAAGTACCGCCTCCGACTACCTTCCAATATATACCATTTGAACAGTAACATCTAAAATAACATGACAAGTAATGGGAGCTGGTTAAAACCAGACCGCAATAAGGACTTCCATAAAAGAAGATAACACGAATCTTCGCCATGAAGTCAGAAATTACACCAAATGATGTAAACCAAAGGATAGGGTAAAGTTCAAAGAACTATAACACGCACTGAGAATAACGTGCATAATCTACTAACTAATGAACAATGAACAAGCGCCAAACCGCGCGCATGGTAACCAACTGACAGTAATTAGAATCAACACATAAGTAACTCCAACAAGGACCTACTAAACAATAAAAACACAATAACTTATCAATACGAGGGGTCGTAAATTCCTTGAAAGCAACGGTAAATTCATGTCAATAATGAAGCCAATGACAGAGGAGAAGGACCACCTCGTACCACTCAGAAGCAAACTTTACGTTAGGGCGAGATATCGCAAACACCTGTTGAATGAAAGGTACATAATCACACTCTGGCCTAGGAACGGAAAGAGATTTCCTTAGGATCCCCCAAGACGAATTAAAAAGGGAGATTGAAACAGAATACTTCACGAGCGCGTGACGGACACTACGAGTATACAAAACGAGATATGGAACGACCGCACTTCATAGGCTTGCGGGCTTGACAGACTTAACTATAGGTTAGTCGAGTAAGTAGCAATATATCAGTAGGGTACCCCATACATTGTAGACAAGTAGTGTAAGGAACGCAAGAAGTAGTTAACTCTATACCAAGGTTGGTGATGCATATTCAGACCAGTATAAATAACTATCAAAAGTAAATTAACGAGAAGAATTCCAATTGAATCAATGAGATTAGAGGAACCCAAAACCTTGAATAGAACACGACTAAGTTGTAACTCCGCAAGGAATGGTTAACACACAATAACATTAAAGGAAACCTCTCGAAAGAGGAGAGAGTTGATAGTCAACCTAATGGCAGCTATGAAAACCCGTAAAATGGGCGGATAAACATAAGTAAAAATCTCTTAGGGATCAATAACTACTTACACTAACACAATTCTTAGCATCTAAAAGAACTCATACAACGGTAATAATCGCCACCCGTAAGAGGGGCATAAAGAGAATTACTCTCCAACGGAGAACACAAACCTACCGAATGAAGTAACAATCTTCTATGCCCAAATTAAGGGCAACGATACGTTTTCACCCACAAAAGGGCTGAACATAAGTACACCAATATACAATAAAGGAAAAGCAAGCTAGCACACTAGCAGATGCCTTAAGCTATAGAGCAAATGTTACAATAACCTAACCGTTGAATTGACTGAAATATGGTGCGCACAGAAGAAACCATTATGGACTACCATCAGAAGGAATACATTGACAAAGAGCAGACGAGTGAAACTTGTATAGGGCTCAAATGATGAGAAACAAATGGGAGGCAGGCTATACAAACAGCCTAGACCGTCTAAGGACGCATTCCAAAATAATATGGCGTTCAACGTTATAACCCACACAAGAACTCATAAATGCAAAATCATACTCTTGTTAAATAACATGGGAAAAGATAAAAGATATAAAGTATACCAGAGGAAAAATGCCTCAACTGCCAGCGAACATACCCATATGGGATGTCGAAAGATGCAAGGCTCATTATAAACACAACAATTGAGTCCCTAGCAAAAACGGGGCAAACCATACAAGTATTGGCGTAAGAACAATATACTGAATATAAATATATAACAACACGAAGTATATAACAAATATTACAATTAAGGTATTATTCCGGAACAAAACATCCCAGAACCACAAAATGACAAGAATTACCTTCGTGGATTTCGAAGCTAATACATTCAAACTTCAGAGACTAGTGCAAAGAGCACTAATGACAAACGACAGTCAATGTCATACTTCACCTCAACTAGAAACCAATGAGTGAAGATAATAACAATTCAAAATATATTCCGCGCTAGTCATCCAGAATGTCTAGACACGACTTAGACCTAATCGTGTGCATCTACAATTAACGATACCGCACCGATTAAGATACCCCATTTCCAAATTAAGAAACAGTGAATGACACTGTCATGTTGGAACGAGGCCAACAATAACTTGCTGCTGATAAATCACCTTTAATATACCTTGGGAACAAAAGGTCAAACCAAGCCCTATGCACGTGGGTCTGCACCTCATTACGGAGCGAGTGGGCCCAATAGAACGTGTTTGGGAGAACGCACAAAGTATTCTACGCCTTCACTGAATAGAGTATACGCCTCACCCTTTGCATAGATTTCTTTTAGAGACGAGTGACGAGAGATTGACCCGTCTCTCAGATATGAGGAGACTTCATCCGAAGTTTCAATACGGAAACGAGGGAGACCAGGAACAAGACCATTAAAAGGGTCAAATTCCGTTGGCCAAACCATGAGGCGACATGGCCACATGGGAGTCGGAGAACTCCATGAGAGCCAAGTATCCAACGCTCTTCTCATAGCGATTGTGTGATACTTTGGGGGTCACGGGGCGTAACCCTTTTAAGGGGGGTAGAGCCCTTGGCATATTAGTCATTTTGTGTTGTTGTGGTGTTGTTTATGGTGTGTATGTTGTATGTTGACGTGTATGTTGTATGTTGATTGTTGTGTAAGTGTGCTTTAAACACTTGAGATGTATTTGGTGATGTGTACGTGCCTAGAGCACTTGAACTATTGTGTATGGATGTCCTTCGGGACTTGTGACATATATATGATATGTGTATTGGTTTGGATTAGAAATTGCGGGTTGAATAGAATGGATTACATTGGAACTTTAGAACTGATATGGATGGATATTTCGAGATTCATTGGGTAGTTTGGTACGTAGTTGATTTAGACGACTTCGAGACGAAGTCCTTTTAAGGGGGGTAGACTGAAATACCCCGAATAATTACCACCTTAATTACTAAGAATTAAACTAAATCATTGGCAATAAATGATATAAATATTATGGTATAAAATATATAGGTTCAAATGGAGAAAAGATTAAACTTCTAACATTAATATATATATGTATACATTAGTACACGTTGTAAATACTACTAGCATAGACATTATTGTATGAACATTTTATATACCCTAACAACGAATTATAAAGACAAACATATATTCATATATATATACATTTCCTACAAAAAAATGTGTGTAGTCATGTGACATATAAATATGGGCACATATTAATATATATGTATAACTAACACTATAAGGTTAGAAAAAAAAAATAAAAAAAAAAAAAAAAAAATTCAAGACTAACGGCTGGTTGTATGGGAAAGGAAAGACAAGATAAATCATTACAAAGTACAAGAAGACTTTTCTTTTCTTCCATGCCTAACACATCCATGTCAGTCACCAGCTAGTTCCTATAATTCTATACGCCAGCCTTCTCCCCCTTAGTACACACCAGTACCTTATCCTCTTCTGGTTACACATACTGCAGCATTTCAATTTTGATTTTCTGACTGAAGCGACAAGAAGGGAACCGCACCCTTTTCCATCACGTTTCAGACCATGATTTTTCTGGTTTTCTCCTCCATTCCTTCCCCAATAATACAATCCATCCCTTCTCTGCATTAAACAACAGCAAGACCACAGCTTAAACTCTAGCTTCCGATTCACTGTCAACAGAACAAACTGCAACAGAAATCTGTTTTGCTCCTCTGCCTGAGAATGTAACAAGTCTCGTTCTCAGCCCTTCCACTCCTCTCGGCAGAGAACAGCAAGCTCCTTCTCCCAAAGCCAGCAAGCTCTTCTCCTGGCCATCTCCAATCTGTAACAGCAACAGATCAAAAAAAAAAAAAGAGAAGAGGAAGTGAGCTTCGAACAGCTACAGTTCAGCCCCATCTTCTTCCTTGTTTTGTTTGATTTTTTTTTGTTTCTTTCTTTCCAACCCCTACTTACCAGATTTTATCCTCCCATTACTGCCATCACAAGACAGCCTATCCCATTGACAATAGTAAAATATAACACCCCCATCTGCACACCTCAGCACAGCCAACAAAGGCACGGTAATGCCCTGCACCTCTTTTCTGTTTCTTTTTTTTTCCTTCCTTCACATTCTTACTACCAGCAATGCACTTTCCAACATCAATACTGGTTCTGTTTCCTCTCTTTGTAGTAGTATCAAGTGCCTAGAGCACACTCTTCCTCCTCGGTTAAACAGAAGCAAAGAAAAAAAAAGGGAACTACACCAGACCAAGGTAAACAGCCATCTTCTCCATTTGCATTACTCACGCTTTCTGGGCATGGGAAAAAACAGTCCCTTCCCTTATCAGTTTTCCCTTTTTTCCAGGGTTTGAACACCCTCTTGAAGTCCCAAAATCCAGCAGGAAGCGACAGCAATTGAAGAAATATCCTCTTGGATTACAAGGTGAGAAAAACTCACCAGAAAACTACATTTCCCTCACTGTTTTGCTGCCGAGAACACCATGTCTGACTCCTTTCCTCCACCTCTGAATGCTCACGGTTAGAACCAGTAGCGGACCCAGAACTCCTTTCCTCCGCCACTGGTTAGAACTCCATATCAGCCCAGTGTCCTTCTCCTTTCCACGGCAGCAAAAGCAGTTGATACTCCCTCCAGTTTTGAACGCAACCAAGGAGAGAACAGAGGTAATGACTCCACTCTTTTTCCTTCTTTTCTCCTTTCTGCCATGTCGATTTCTATGGCATTCATTCCCACCGTCTTCTGCCGTTCTTGGGGTACAAGGATCAGGTGTGAGAGCTCCAAAACCCAGCCTAAACTGCACCAGCTGGAGGGGAACTCTTTGATTTCCAGAACATACCATGGAGAGAACATAAAAACAAGGTAACTGAAACGTAAATACATTCTCGTTGTAAGCATGGTTGAGGGGTTACGTGCAAGTTATAATAGCGGCACGTATATATATATCAAAATAGGCTGAAGAAAATTGTAACTGGTAGAAGGTGTGGTGGCTGGTGGAGAAATTGTCTCGGTAATTTAAGGTAAACATACTACACCTTGCAAACTGCTAGCTAAATGTTGGGGGAATATTGCCGAAAATATATATATATGTGTTTTATTGAATGGGTAATGTTTATAGTGATGAGTATAGAATATATGTCCACGCGAATTGGAGATATACAAGGGCAGATGCAAACCGAGATTAATTTAAGAAAATGGTAGGAAAAATAATTTATATGTTAGAGATATTTGTGGAAATGGTAGGGAAATAGTTTAAGAAAAACAGTATGCAGACCGAGATTATGATATAATGATAGAGATATTTAAATGCTATTTTAAAATAATTATTATGCTATTTTAGGGCCATATAATTAGGTCACCTTATTATGATTATTTTGAGCCTTGATTTGTCATCAATTAAATTATAGGTTGATTTATAAAGTTACATAAATTTCTGGTGTAAAATGCACAATTCTAGTAAACATAATTACCTAGGAATGTATTAGGAAAATTTTGGTATATTTGTGAATTTTTACAAGATGTAAATAAAGTTTAAAACCATGTACAAATGTTTTAAATAGTTAAATGGGTTTTTTTTATGGGGTCAAAATATAATTAAAAGAAATTAGGGAGTAATGGTAATAATAACCGAAATGAATAATCTTAAAGATATGTAGTAAGCATAACATATGAATTTTATGGATTTAGGGGTATTTCCATAAATAATGGCAAACTGGTCAAAGGATGTATTAGGTGGTCAATCTCGACCACATATGAGGGTTGACCAAGTTTAAATGATAAGATGGATATTTTAGATGTTTAAAAAATATTAAAAAAAATTAGGGGTGTTCGAGTGATTATCGAAAGTACAGTGATTAAAATATGAATATTAGAACTCTTAGGTTTTGTTGGGAATTTTAGAGAATTTTGGGGTGAGCTTGGGGGATAAAATTTATTAAGAGTTATAATATATGGTATAAGTATTAAATTGTAACAATAATAAAGGTTAGGAGTATACAAGGTGACTACCGAAAACCTGGGGGTACAATAAAGAATTATAAGACTTTTGGAATTAAATGAACCAATGTGTATAATATAAAGTTGTGAAATTAAATTGTAAGATTATAAAATAAATATGGGCCAAGATGTAAGTAATGAAAGATAAAGGCTACGGTGCAGTAAATCGAACAGAGAGGACTGTTTGCAATTGAGGGAAAACATTGGGTTAATTTTGGTATTTAAAATAATTAAGGTTTATATTATAAAGTTTTAAGTATTACAATTAAAGGTTACAAAACAAGGAGTTATAGTGTAAATAAAAGAAATATATGTGTGATAAATAAATTTAGGTAGCAGGTTGGGACTGTTCAATAAATATATATTTATATTTGCACATGTATATTATAAGGTTTAGATACCTTAGATTATAAATTAATAAGGTTAGAAATATAGTGGTTGTAATATATGGGGGTGATTTTATAAATAATCAAAATGTGTGGGAAAGGGACTGTTGTTACCGAAAATGATTATGGGCTGTTTAGGAAATTTTAAAGTTTGGACAAAATATATTATAAAGTCTTGAATGATATAATATGACATCACACTAAAGTATGAAAGAATATATTATAAGGGGGGTTATTAAGGAAAACCTATGCATTATAAGCATTTACATAAATGATGGGTTAAGATGGAGAATTTTGGAAGTATATTGTAAGGTTGGAATTTTATTATAATAGGGACTCTATAAAATTATGTCGTGTGAATTTATAACATGGCGTGAGGGTATAAGGTGGGTAACAAGTCACATACAGAATTATGCTATTACAAGTACAAACGTAAATATAACGACAACTGTATTATAAACGTATACAGTGGTATAACATTTTACATACACGTAAAAAGGTGCGTGAAACAAATGACATATATCTACAACTATAATGTACATACGTACATAAGTGTATGCACATACGTACATAGTGTATGCACATAAATGTTCATGTAAGCCCGTATCAATAAATACATAAGGTATTCCGTATAACGGAATGTTTAAATGTCAAGCATGCGTGCACATAACGTTAATTCCCGCATGCACGCAACCCGACAATACGTAAACAAATTGTAAACGTAACATCCATGTAATAAGTGTTAATGTCGTAGCAATTATTGCATACCCGTAGGATATAACGAGTAGTTGGAATCTAAATCCCTAAGATTAACAAATATCAAGTTGATCAAGAGACCAACTAAGGGTTAGCTACGGGATGGAAGTAAGGGTTGGATCTAGGATGATTAAGTGAGTTCGAATTGTATATACTAATATTAGAACAACATATGTACCAGAGGTACGAGTTGGTAGACACGAGTCTTGGGAGCGCTAGAGATTACGCGGGGGTTGTCACGCGAGCGCTCGACGGTGTACGGTATGTTTATTGTGTGGTCTGAACCTCTGAGGGAAGCCTCGGTTCGGGTATTGGTTGACTATGTGACAAGAGCGATATGTTTGTTATGCATGACTGTGTGGATTATTTATAAGGTTGGTAAGCGATTGTTATTGTGCGCGACGTCTTCGGACAATGTTACTATGATTGTTTATGCGGTTGTAATACTAACATTCGGGAACTTTATCCCTAACTGACCTAAGTAAAACACTTAGAAACGAGACTCGGGATCCCCAGTCTCTAGAGCTTAATACTCGAACATGACTATAACCTAGACTATGTCTAGGGAAGTACATAAGACTTCAAGGGTAATAATGGTAAAGACTTCTCCTAGACCTAAGAATTTACTTAGGGTAGTTGATTAAGGATTAATCACATACTGGAGAGTGTTGGTTATGGTGCATGGTATAGGAATCCAATTAGTCTCGACTAGTTGGTTGCGCATTGGTGATCACCGGAGTATAACGTCCGTATCGGACCGACTCCCTCTATATTCCAACGGGCCTAGATAGACTGTTGGACCAGGGTGCCGACTTTGGCACACGGCTTCGGCCATTCATGGACGCCTTCATTAGGCAAGTGAAAGTTCCGGGATTGAATGATCCTTGGCAATGAGCACTTCGTGTGTACGGGAGGACTACTGTCCAGTGAGGTTATTTACGGGTTGTCCCAACACGACACCCATGGTTATTGAGAGTAAGACTTAATGGTGGCTAACATAATTTTAAGGACAAACTACTAACATCTCGATGGAAGTACCTACGCGGTTGTATGAATGTTTATAGCACATGGTATTTGGTATGTCGTGGATTGTATGTAAGGCATGGATTGTCACTTTGATGGATTACTGTATGCTTATGCATGTTATTTATTGTTGTTATATAAACTGTAAAATGAACCAGCATGTAATCAATCTCATGTTCAGACGGCTAATTGACCTAAGTGACCTAAAGGATCTAGGATTACACTTTAGCATACCAGCATATAGTTTGCTGAGCCCCTTTTGGGGCCAACCCATTTCAGGTTGTGGACCAGGACGTGGAGCCGGAGTGCGGGAATATGGGTAGACGACCTCGACCTTTATTTATCGCATGTTTAATATTAAATCGGTTAGCCCGTTGAATTTCTGGGGACTCTTTAAATGCTCACTTGTCATAGGTATTGGTTTGTATATATAGGATAATGTAATAAATATCTCGTTCATCACTGCGGTTAGTTGATGTTAATTGTTGGATTACAGTTATGCTTCTTTACTCGCATGGGTGAGTAATGGCATGTGACACCCAAGTGAGGATTAATGTAGTTTAACTTCCGCTGTGAGACGTCTTTAATTATGCTACGTGAGTGATTATTAAGAGATTAGCGAGTGGGGTGTTACACCCTAGCTTCGAAACTTTATAATTCTTATATTTTATGTTATAATTCATATTAAACTCTAAGTTTTGACATTTTAACCTAAGTTTTGGTCAACCTTTGACCTATACCAATTCTTGGATTTATTTATTAATTCCCACCCAGAATTTTACAAAATTACACCTAGGCCCCAAATATTCCTAATATTTACATTTAACTACCAAATTTCATTTTTAACTTATAATATTATTTATTTCCCAAACAGCCCCCACATTCGGCTTTATTATTACATACCCCTCCTAACTTTTTCTTTTCACAATATTATACCCATTCCCTTAGTCATATTATTACTAACACATTTAAATACTTTTAATTACTTAAGTGGTCACAAAACTAATTCATTAAAGTCTCTAAATTCGTAAGTATTTTTCTACCCAGTTTTAAAGGTCTCTAAAACGTCATATTCACCTCTGATTTGTATGCCTAAGCTTTTACTATATTATATCAAACATATAAAAGCATAAAAACACTTAATTAAATAGCTAATTGCTACTGGCCAGAATACAAGCCTTTAAATTCAAACCAAAGCATTAAAATTAAGCCTTAATTTAGTACATAATTAAGCTATTAAAATGCACACCAAACATCATAGTTTCGGTAATAATATAATTAGAGTTATAATTCATTTGATAAGTTATTTCCTAACTCATAAGTCATTAGCTACTTAGTCATAAGTTTATATGATGATTTATATCATTTACTAGGTTAAACTAACCCATTTTTATAACATAAGCTCTCGGCTATATGTTAAATGAACAATTAAATACTTAAAACATTATAATAAGTATTAAGTAAGAATATTAACCTTTAAGCTCAATTAGTTGATTTCCAACAGCAAGAATCTCACCCTAAATTACCAAGATAGGGAGAGATTATTCTATGAACATACTCAAGGGTTAAACCATGAATTAAGGCTTTAAGACTAAGTATAAACCTTACCCTTGAAAATGTAATTTTCCTTGTTTTGGTTGCACTTCGAATTTGACAGCAAAACAAGGTCTTTTAAGCTTCATTTTGGTGGCAATTAGAAGATAAATAAGAGTCAAATGCTGCTCTCAAAGATCAAAGAAAAGAACAAGTCTTAAGCTTGGAAGATGGCATTACCTTAAGCACTTTATAAGGTACTTTCTGCCCAACAACGTGCCTAGTTCAAAGGAGTGACTTGAAGCTTGGAATACACTTGAAAAGATTAAGGAACAAGACTTAGTAAACTGCCATTCTCGGCCAGCACATAAAGGAAGGGAAAAAATGTTTTAAGGCATTTTCTTACCTTAAACCTTACTTAAGAGGTGGGTATGTGTACCCCCTGAACTCCCACGGTTTTTGCCTTCAAGGATTTTCTTGACAGATTAGTTCAATACTTAGGTGGGGAAAGAGTCTCCTTGGAGAATGATGAAGGAAATGGTGTTTTAAGGCTAAAATGAGTGTTTATGAAGCTTGTATACTTAAGTGGGGTTATGAACTTCCATGTATAGCTTAAGATTTTTCAAGAGGAGGGTGATGGAAGGGAGAGTATTTGGCAGCTCAAAGGGATGCAGCAAGAGAGAGAATGTAAAGTAATTATGAAATGGAAGATGATAAGATTTTAAAAGCAATTTGATCTTGCTTTTAAGATATTAAGTTGATCAAGAGTGGTGAGTCACCACATGCTGCCACCTCATTAGGAGATATTTTAGGGGTCATTTGACCATTGAACAAGCTATAAAGAATTAAGGCCTTGTTTGGCACTATTTGGGTACTATTCATAAATGAGTGCACAAATTTCTGATTTTTTTGAAAAACTTTGTATTAGGCTTTCTAATGTGGTACAATATAGTACACTATGATGTAATTAAGCCTTTAGAACCACTTAAAACCAATTTCTAAGACAATTTCTCAAAAATGTGTTTTAAGGTGTTTTAGAGCACATTTTGTGTTTCAATTGATTTTATTGCTTGGTTTTCTTTTTTGATGATTTTTATATTGTTATTAGCTTAGATATAAAGCTTAGTAATCCATTTTTAACCCTACTTAAGGTTACACAAACTCTAAGGCAAATTTTGCACTAATTGTCCTTAAGGTGTGTTTTTGTGTTTCATGGGTTTAAATTTGTTCACCAATGTTTCTAAGGTATATTTTAGCTTTATTATATCATAACTTGATGTTTAATTACCATATTTAAGTTTGGGGCATTTCAAGCTTTGTCTGTAGGTGAAAATCTTTCTGGAAAGGAAAATCATGCTTCAGAAGTGTAGCCAGCTGAGCCCAGAGATACTCCAGCAGATAGCCGGGTTGATACAAGGAGGGAGAGCCAGTGTAGGGAAAGAAGAAAACCCCTTCAGCAACTTTTCTGGTAAGAGTTTGGATTTTTCACTTAGTAGTCAGTGTTTATTGAACGATGACTCGAACGATTTGGCTTCTAAGTGGATCCTGGATATAGGGGCTACTGATCATAAGAGTGGTTCTTCCAGCTTGTTTGTTAATATGAGAAATTTAGAGCACTGTAAATTGGTTATCTTGCCAGATGGTCGGCCTCAACAAATTTACAAAACATGGATGTGAAATTTGGGAACAGTTTTTTTTTATCGGTGGGGTTCTTTATGTGGCAGAATTCCAGTTTAATTTGATTTTTGTCCGCAAATTGATTGAGCAGTACATACATGACCTTATATTCACTTCTCGCTCTTGTTCTACTTAGGACCCTATTATAGGAACGAGTAATCTGTTGGGAGAAGAGCTTGGTGGTCTTTACTTTCTGGATGAAAATCGTGCTGAGCTCTGGGCTAGCAGTTTGATTCGAGGAAGGAGTCAAGACACATGCGATGATTTGCATTCTATTTCCTTAAGTAATTTTTTAGCTTTTGACATACATGTGAAGCTAGGACATATACCCTTTGACAAACTTGTTAACATGGGTTTAATAAAGAAGCAAGATTTTCTATGTCAGTCTACGTGTGATGTTTGTTATAAAGCACGAGCACAGAGGCATCCTTTTGCGTGTTGTAATTAAAACAGTACAATCATTTTGAGATGATACATGTTGATGTTTGGGGTCCTTTTCGATCTGAGACGTATAATGGGTATACATATTTTTTTGTTTTGTCGATGATTATACACACACGACATGGGTACAATTGTTGTCCCATAAGGAAGTTGTCCCATATGAATTCTATTATTCATTTGGTGGCTAGCTGTTAACAACAGACTAGCTACTAAAGATAGAATATCAAAGATGGGGATTATATCGGATTCAAAGTGTTGGTTTTGTGATGCATCCGAATCTAGAGATCCCTATTTTTCATCTTCCTTTTATCCTCATAAGTTTTCGCTGGTATTCTTTCTTGGTGGGATATATCTACCCCTTCAAACTTTGATGGTTGTATGAATGCTAACCTCATCATGAGAGCTAAAAGATCTATCAAATTTAAAGTTCATGTCGCTGCTCTTGCTAGTTGTATTTACCACATCTGGTCTGCTAGGAATAGCTGGATTTTTAAGAGTCATTCTATTTCTCCATCTACTTGTATTTCTCTGATTAAAACTGATATTAAGTATAGACTTCCAAGATTTTTGAGGCATTCTAGCTTAGACTTTTCCTATGTTTCTAGTATACTATAGCTTCGTGCTTTAGGTTGTATTTTCTCTTTTCTTTAATAAATTTCTCTTGCCTTTTCAAAAAAAATGAAGTTATTCAATTTGGGGTAGTGGTCAACCCTAAGACCATTACCATTGTCGAATAAGCTAACACCGTCGAAGATGCTAATGTGGTTTGAAGAAAGCACCACCCAAGAAAAGAAATCCCTACCCCATAACCCACCTAAGAAAAAAACCCTACCCCCATACAATCCACCCAAGAAAAAGAACTCTACCATTCATACAACTCTAGAACAACTAACACTGTCAAATAATGCTAATATGGCTCGGTTATTAACCACCACCCAAGAAAAAGATAACCTTATCCCCCGTACAACCCTAGGTTGGCTAACATCGTCGAAGAAGCTAGCACTAGTGAAACATATGAAACTTTTAATAATAGGCATACACATCTTATAGCATATGTACATAAAAAATGTAAAAGTTTAAGTTTATGGAAACAAATAATGTTAAATCTTATTTCGAAGAGCTCAAATTATGATAACAACAGTATACAATTTTATAAAATTTATGATATTTGGATTTATATTTAACATACAACAATATTTTCAAGTTTTGAATAAGAAAACAAACAAACTAAGATATGACAAAGTGACACCAGTTCCAGCTTCAATAGCGCCATCTATAAATACATTGGTAGTGTATAGTAAACAAACACTTGAGATAGATATACAAAATATATAAATTTGTACAATATATATAAAAAATATGTAAATATTCTGGTCATTAGAGTTACTAAGACCTAGATATCAAACCATACAGAAAAAAATGAAACATGTATTCAAAGTTAGTTACAAGATTTTCTGCTTCAAATTGTTGGGTGTTAAATGTAGTTTGATTGTTTGAAGCAAGGTAGCAAGTAAATAAAATATTGGTCGTTCGCTAGCTTGTTATTTCTTATTGGCTTGGTTTACCTTTTAAAAATGGGTTCATAGGTGAAATTATGATCTTCAACAAGGATGACAATCTTAAACGAATATTTGTTAATCTGATTCATCCGATTTAAATAAATGAATGAAAATTGAAGTAAACGGGAAACGGATCAAGTGATGAATTCGGGTCGGGTGAAAAAATTTAAGTTGTCATCCATTTATTACCCGACCCGTCATCCTTTTATCACTCGATCCGTCATCCGTTTATCACCCGACCCGTCATCCATTTAAAGTTACACCTTGTTTCATTTCATATAACCAAATAGACCTTATAGAATTAAAAGAAAAAAGACTAGAAAAAGTTATAGACTTATAATTTAACGTCCATTCTTATTTTCTCTCATACAACCCAATATGTTTATTTTCTAAATGATATTGACATAATATTTTTATTATGTTAGAGTGAATTTTATTATTGTTTACCTTTAGGGCAAAAAGTTTTATATTCATTACCATAATAAAAAACTACTATTGTTTATGATATAGAAAAAGTTTCACCCGATTATCACCCGATCCACCCGAATACTCGCAGATGATGAATGAACGAATGATAATGAAGAATAAATGAGTAACAGATAGATGGATGATATGATATATCCGGGTGACAGTTGCGGGAGCTGCTTCACCCGATCCATTGACATGCTTATAGAGCGGATTACTTCATATTTCCTCATTTGATGAGAAGTTTAAAAGACAAAGGGGTTTAGAATTCAATTTCCACTAGTTACACAAATTAAAGTTTGTCAAACATATGCCCCTAAATTCTTCTTCAAACATATATATATATAGAAGTTAATATATTAAATTTAGTTAAAAAAACTTAATATATATTTAAAGTATTAATAAATATTATATCACTTCAAATTCATTTAAATTAATATATATATATATATATATTAGAGTAAATTACTCGGAACCCCCTTGAGGATTGGGCATAATACAGTTAACCCCCTTGTGTTTATCATAATTATTGGTAACCACCTTGAGGTTACAGTATCTTTGACTATGAGCCCCAAAACTATAACTCTATTATCAAAACGTTAACCATGTGTTGACTTATCAACTTATTCACATTATTGACATGCTGGACAAAGAACACTACTTTATTAGCATTTTTATTGTCCGAAAAAACATCAATCCTACCTCAAAAATACAACTGAATTGGGATGAGGGAGAGTTAAATGATGCTGATTAAGTAGTTTTGTTGTCCAGACTCGCATTAATAATGTAATTAAGGTGATGGGTCAACATGTAAACGTTTTGATAATAGAGTTATAGTTTGGGGGCTCATTGTAACACCCCGGATTTTCTAACCTTTTATTTGGTCAATTTTTTTTTACAGTTCAAGTTAATATTATTAAGCAGCGGAAACAAAACCTAATCCGGAGTATTACTGCCACACTCGCAAAAGAACGAGTGTGAAGCCTAAACAATTAACTAAATAACCAATTCATTATTTTTGGCAAGAAAAACCAATGTCCATAATAACAATTTCTTAAAAATGCACAAGTCTTAAAGCCTAAAATAAATTCAATAAAAATAACTAGCCTACGTGGAGTCGCCTTCCCAAACCCCAAGGACTTCATCAGTACCTGTGGCAGAAATCCAAACAAACATAGAAAGAGCCACGATAAAGTCAGAAAAACTGAGTAAGCTACCACTTCACTACGTAAAAATCATTTTCTCTTTAGAAATCATTTTTAACAATATAACCACACAACATACAACACATCTCAACAATATTAACACACAACAACAAAAATCATAACTGTAAAATACTTTACATTGGATTTCTTTAGTAACCCAAAAATATATTAGTCAAATTATTTTAATTATCTTCCTTGTCCCAACACGCAGCCAGGACAAAACAACCATTCTCACTTTGGGTACAACACGCAGCTGTAACCCGGACCCCAACATGTAGCCGGGAATCCAACTTGCCACTAAATCCTTAAGTGTGCACACCCCCCAATAGTTCAAAGGACTAAGGAGTAGATCTAGGGCTAACTGTGTCCTAGTGCGGCCCACAGTATCTCAAACTTATGCGTCCTAATGCGGCCCGCATTTATCATCTCATTCATGTGTCCTAATGCGGCCCCATGCACCATGGTTTTCTCCTCTTAAAATTCTTTTATTTGTTATTATTCTTTACCATATAATCTCGTCAAAATCCACATATTTCACCATAAATAAATTATGATATCATCCTTATTGAATAAATAATTCAATTTTCACAAAATCATTTAGTTAACGATTCACAACAATATCAGTTGATCTCATAAATAAACTCATTACAATTTTCCATCAATCTCTTTTAGAAAATATATTTAAATAACCACTGATATCCATTATAAAATAAATCACACACATAAGAAAATGAAATTATCACTAACACTTAACACTTCAATCTCAAACCAATGATCACACACAAAATTCACATCCACGGAAAATTCATTATAGAAATATAATAAAATTAGTGAACGTAGTAACTTACTTGATATTTAGCAACGATTGACAACAACCAAGCACGAAATCTATTAATGTTGTCTTTCACAAATTCGGAGCTCTGCTACCTACGCGCGGGATTACGTAGGAAGAAAACTGACTTATCTCTCCATCTCTACTTTACCCTTTGCGTGTGAGGTGACAGCCTGGATCTTCTTCTAACTATTTTTTTTATTTTTTGTTATGCATGTGTAGAGAAAGGAAATGAGGCGTATATTATGTTTTTTCTGTTTGTGCCTATGTAAGTGATGGGAAGGTAGGATAAATGATGTATATATTTGGTTTATTGTGTCTGTAAACCGAGATAAAATAAAAAGGAAGGAAGAACATCTTGTTGTGTGAATCATAAAGGATGTAAGAGAGAGAGCTGGCCGAAGGAAGAATGAGAAAGATAGAAACTAAATTGGATGATTAGATGAGTAGGACGGCAACCCTTATATAGCCGATCAAGGAATCTAAAAAGTGAGGGAATGCGAACCGGAAGAAACCCAAGAGAAAAAGAATACCAACCAATGATCACTAAGTGAATTAAATTTGCTTAGTTAAATTAAAGAAAACAAAGGGTTAGGAAATATGAAGGTAAAATTCATTCATTAGTAAAGTAGAAATATGAATAGTAGAACTAGTTCATTAATAAAATCAGAAAAACTCAAAAGGATGAAACCGATGGATTAAAACTAACTTATTTAGTATAGTTCAATTGAAGTAGTATTTAAATCGTAACATTATAATTATTATAACTCCATTTAAACAATAAATATGCTAAAAATTAGATATACACAAGGATAATTGTTATGACATTAAAAATCACAACCGATTTACTTTAAAACATGTTATTCTATAATAACACGAATTATCTTTATTATATAGTACGCTCGTAACTTATAGTATAATACCATAAACTAACTATTCAAATTGCTCGTGAACTAATATACTCATAAACTATATAAAATATGTATTTTAATCAACAGCACTATTTGAAATAAGATATCATTACTATAAATAATAAAGCACTAAAAATAATGAAAATACACATGGATCATATTATGACATCAAAATCATAAACTGACTTATTTTCAAAACGGTATTATTATTAAACGAACCATCGTTATTAAATGCTATATAATGTGCTTGTAAATAATATAACGTACTTATAAACTTATAATATACTTGTAATCTATATAATATAAATGTAAACTTTATAATATATTGATTTAAAATTTAGGGGTATTTTCATTATTCCCCCCTTAAAATAAGCTTCGTCCCCGAAGCTCGATCTCACCCTACTAACCAATGGTCCTACTAAGAAGTTAATCAATTATAGCTACTTTACACTAAGGTTTATATCATATCTCTAACATGATAAATTTGGTTATTGCTGTATACCTCCCTTAAAAGAATATTACGTCCTCGTAATTAACCTTGAATTAACTTTTACCCTGACTCAAAAGATGAGGATAATTCGATAAGGTTCTCCACTGCAAGAAATCTCGCCTAGTTCACAACCACAAGACTATAATTCTTCAAATAAAATTCCTATCATTGTCAATAAATACACTTCACTATGGAGTTTCAATCATATAACATTCATTTCTATATATTTTCAATAAAAGGAATTATTGTAAATCACAAAATTCATAACATTATCACTTGAGCATCATAGGTTATCAACATTTCTCATAAATATCATCAACTTTGACTCATATCTAAAATCTACACTTATGCCTTTGTGGCAACATATACCGCAATCAATATTTCAACATATCAAGCATAAAAAAACATTCAATCATAATCACACAAAATCTCTCAAAATGCAATAAAACAAAGAAAGCATTGGAAACTAATTCCCCCCAAAAGACGCTTGTCCAAATTTTAATCCTAAAATAATTATTCAATTTTTATATCTTTCTTAACCTATTTTCTAGCCAGTTTTGCTCTGATACCACTTTGTAACACCCGGATTTTCTAACCTTTTATTTGGTCAATTTTTTTTACAGTTCAAGTTTAATATTATTAAGCAGCGGAAACAAAACCTAATCCGGAGAATTACTGCCACACTCGCAAAAGAACGAGTGTGAAGCCTAAACAATTAACTAAATAACCAATTCATTATTTTTGGCAAGAAAAACCAATGTCCATAATAACAATTTCTTAAAAATGCACAAGTCCTAAAGCCTAAAATAAAATTCAATAACAAATAACTAGCCTACGTGGAGTCGCCTTCCCAACCCCAAGGACTTCATCAGTACCTGTGGCAGAAATCCAAACAAACATAGAAAGAGCCACGATAAAGTCAGAAACTGAGTAAGCTACCACTTCACTACTAAAAATCATTTCTCTTTAGAAATCATTTTTAACAATATAACCACACAACACACAACACATCTCAAACAATATAACACACAACAACAAAATTATCATAACTGTAAATACTTTACATTGGATTTCTTTAGTAACCCAAAATATTTAGTCAAATTATTTTTTATCTTCCTTGTCCCAACACGCAGCCAGGACAAAACAACCATTCTCACTTTGGGTACAACACGCAGCTGTAAACCCGGACCCCAACACCAGCCGGGAATCCAACTTGCCACAAATCCTTAAGGTGCCACACCCCCCAATTTCAAAGGACTAAGGAGTAGATCTAGGGCTAACTGTGTCCTAGTGCGGCCCACAGTCTCAAACTTATGCGTCCTAATGCGGCCCGCATTTATCATCTCATTCATGGTGTCCTAATGCGGCCACATGCACCATGGTTTTCTCTCTTTAAAATTCTTTATTATTATTATTCTTTACCATATAATCTCGTCAAATCCACATATTTCACCATAAATAAATTATGATATCATCCTTATTGAATAAATAATTCAATTTTCACAAAATCATTTAGTTAACGATTTCACAACAATATCAGTTGATCTCATAATAAACTCATAACAATTTTCCATCAATCTCTTTTAGAAAAAATATATTTAAATAACCACTGATATCCATTATAAAATAAATCACACACATAAGAAAATGAAATTATCACTAACACTTAACACTTCAATCTCAAACAATGATCACACACAAATTCACATCCACGTGAAAATTCATTATTATAAATATAATAAAATTAGTGAACGTAGTAACTTACTTGATATTTAGCAACGATTTACAACAACCAAGCACGAAATCTATTAATGTTGTCTTTCACACAAAATTCGGAGCTCTGCTACCTACGCGCCGTGGATTACGTAGGAAGAAAACTGACTTATCTCTCCATCTCTACTTTACCCTTTGTGTGTGAGGTGACAGCCTGGATCTTCTTCTAACTATTTTTTTTTATTTTTTGTTATGCATGTGTAGAGAAAGGAAATGAGGCGTATATTATGTTTTTTTGTTTGTGCCTATGTAAGTGATGGGAAGGTAGGGATAATGATGTATATATATTTGGTTTTATTGTGTCTGTAAACCGAGATAAAATAAAAAGGAAGGAGAAGCAACATCTTGTTGTGTGAATCATAAAAGGATGTAAGAGAGAGAGCTGGCCGAAGGAAGATGAGAAAGATAGAAAAACTAAATTGGATGATTAAGATGAGTAGGACGGCAACCCTTATATAGCCGATCAGGGAATCTAAAAAGTGAGGGAATGCGAACCGGAAAGAAACCCAAGAGAAAAAGAATACCAACCATGATCACTAAAGTGAATTAAATTGCTTAGTTAAATTAAAGAAAACAAAGGGTTAGGAATATGAAAGGTAAAATTCATTCATTAGTAAAGTAGGAAATATGAATAGTTAGAACTAGTTCATTAATAAAATCAGAAAACCTCAAAAGGATGAAACCGATGGATTAAAACTAACTTATTTAGTATAGTTCAATTGAAGTAGTATTTAAATCGTAACATTATAATTATTATAACTCCATTATAAACAAATAAATGCTAAATAATTAGATATCACAAGGATAATTGTTATGACATTAAAATCACAACCGATTTACTTTTAAAACATGTTATTCTATTAACACGAATTATCTTTATTATATAGTACGCTCGTAAATTATAGTATAATACCATAAACTAACTATTCAAATTGCTCGTGAACTAATATACTCATAAACTATATAAAATATGTATTTTAATCAACAGCACTATTTGAATAATATCATTACTATAAATAAATAAATGCACTAAAATAATAGAAAATACACATGGATCATATTATGACATCAAAATCATAACTGACTTATTTTCAAAACGGATTATTTATTAATACGAACCATCTTTATTAAATGCTATATGTGCTTGTAAATAATATAACGTACTTATAAACTATATAATATACTTGTAATCTATATAATATAAATGTAAACTTTATAATATATGATTTTAAAATTTAGGGGTATTTCACTCATAGTCAAAGATACTGTAATCTCAAGGTGGTTACCAATAATTATGATAAACACAAGGGGGTTAACTGTATTATGCCCATTCCTGAAGGGGGTTCTGAGTAATTTACTCTATTGATTAATATACTCCTGGAAGAATTTAGGGGCATAAGTTGGGAATTTATTAAATATGCAACGGCGAACTTTAATTTTAATGGATAAATTATGAAATGTAACAATGTTTCTGTCCTTACAATATACTCTACTTAATCTCTGTGTTATCATGAAATAATACATATTTCGTAACTTTAGTTTACAACAAAAAGATGGAATAAAACATATTATTAGTTGAAAATTAACTTGATCTTTTAAACAAAAATTAACTAAAGATGCCAACTTTTCAATAATACTTGAATGATCTCCTAAAATTCATTTTTTGTTCCGTTTTTGTTCCAGTTCCCTATCTCTCACCTTAGGGAGCATTTGTTTCGGGTTAGAAAACAGAACTAAATCAACAAAGGGAATGTCGGGGAATGGAAAAGAATTCCTAACTGTTTGTTTGTACAGGGAAAATGAATGATAAATGATCGTCAATCAATTGATCAATAGCCATCAGCTGCCGGCTAACAGTCATCTATTGTCGATCAATATCTATCGATCACTATTATTGATCATCGGTCAATGACTATATATCACCAATCAAAGTTGCTGGAAAAGGGAATCACATTCCCTACTAGAGGAAGAATCAAGTTAAAGAGACTCGATTGTTGTTTGTGGGTCCTACCAGCTTAAGTAATCTCCACTTTCAAAACGTTGTTTCACCTAGCGTTTTGTCTAATAATTTCTATTCCATTATAAAACTTTTCATTTTGTCCGAGGTGGCAGTGGAAGACAGGTTAAAATAATCTTCATCTACTTAGAAAAGCTACGGTGAGACGATTAGGGGCGTTTGTTTCAAGATACCGGCTGCGTTCGGTGAGCGCATGTCTGTGGCATGTTTGTGGTAGTTTTGAGAGTGGTCCCACGTGGGTCCCACGTGGGTCCTACCTTCTACTCCAATAATACTGCCACATATAAAACAACCACAAAACAGCCAGACCAAAACAACCACAAAACACCATGCCGAACGCAGCCACCGAGTAAAGAGAAAGGGAATGGAAAAGTTTTTTTTATCGTAAACTGTAACCCTTCTTCATTCATATAATACCACTTACATCATTATCAAAAGTACAAGCTATAGAGATCTTGTAGGGGATGTTGTCTCCCACCCAAGTCTGGAAGAACATTGATCTATTATACATAAACGTAATAAGTAGAACAGGAAAATTACAAACAGATTCATTAATACTAATCTTACTGATATCACAAAGTTTAGAGACATAAGAGATTTGTCCCAGCAGTCTTGACTAACTTGACTTCCTAAATCTTCTTTCTTTCTCTTCAGGAAATCATAGATTCTTGATTAAAGACTTCGATTTCCACCTTTGATACCCTTCTTCAATCGCCCACTTCATAGCAAACACAAGGCCTTGTATCTCAGCTCCCAACATAGAAGAAGACGGACTCGTTTTCTTGTTAAAAGCCATCAGCATACCTCCTCATTGTTTCTGATGGAACCAGCTAGCATCATCACATTTCCTCTTTCTTTTTTATCCCACAATTGATTTTGATCACATCCTGCAAAGGAGGAGACCAATCTTTCCTCGACAGATCTTCACTGAAACGATTCAACCTACATATTTTATAAGCTTTCACAAAAGCTTGATTAGATTCTAACAAAGCCATCCAAGACATAATAGGATTATGTCTAACTGTATTTTTAGCATCATAAACTGTCCACATTGTATTGATGACAACTTCTAACTTATCATCTGGCCATTTATGTGCCTCATCAAAGATAAAGTTATGAATATCTTTCTCATCTGGAATAAGTTCCAATCGAGATTCAAATTCCTTCCCATCTTTTTCTGACCATGATACACTCAAAAAAGACATGGAACATTGTGTCTTTATTTCCACAGAAGCAGCACAGAGGAGAACCTCCAATCCTTTTAGCAAGATTAGCCACGCAGGCTACTATATTCTTTTTAAACTTCCAGTATAAAAGCTTTACTCTGGGACTGCACTGCAACTTCTCAATTCTTTTTTCTAACTTCAAGTTCGGATCACTTGAGGAGGGAATATTAGACCAAAAGGAATTAAGAGCTGTAGAATAAGCTGACTTTACCGTGAAGCTTCCATCCTTAGAGTGATGCCAAGTCCAGCAATCTTTTTCCTGCCTGTTGATCTTAATATTTCTGATTACATCAATATCTATCTCCCACAGAAGTTGATTAAGAAGCTCCCAATTCCAGTCACTGATGTCTTGATTCAGATACTGCTGCACTGTATCCCTGATGTTATCATTCGACAAAGGTGAATATAACTGAAATGAAAAAGGCCTAGGGATCCAAGGATCAATCCAGAACAAGGTATCTCTCCCATCCCCTATTTTCTTTCTAATACCTTTCTTCAACAGATCCATAGCAGAAACCAGAGAGCTCCAGATAAAGCTATCTTTTTTCTTTTTTAACCTGTAACAGATTTGATTCAGGGAAGTAAATCCCTTTAACTGTTTTAGCAACAAGAGAATTAGGATCAATCAAAATATGCCAAAGCTGTTTTGATAGCAAGGCTTTATTGAAAACCCCTGCAGCTCTAAAACCCACTCCACCCGAATCTTTGCTCTTACAAATCTCCTCCCACTTCAGCCAGTGAATGCTTTTTTTATCCAGATGCCCTCCTCACCAGTAAGAAGCCAACATAGAATTAATTTTATCTACTATACCTTTTGGAAGTAAAAAAAGAGACATTGTATAAGTAGGGATAGCCTGAAGAACACTAGAAACTAAAACTGATCTCCCAGCTTGAGACATTGGATTACCCCAGCTGGTGATTTTCCTCCTGATTGCTTCTATCAAATAATTGAAGAAATTATTCTTATTTCTTCCCATGACTGATGGTAGACCTAAGTATTTCTGAAACGACTTAGTCTCACCATATCCTAAGATATTACAGATCTGATATTTGATTTGAGGATTGAGCTTTTTACTGAACAAAATCTCAGATTTCTGGCTATTGATCTCATGTCCTGAACAAGCAAGGAAAGAGTTCAGAGTATCTTTGAGGAAAATTTCATTCTTGACAGAGCACTTACCACAAACTAATAAGTCATCAGCGAAAGCTAAATGACTTATACTTGGACCTGAAGCTGAAAGATTAATTCCCGCAAACTGACCTCTTTTTTCTGCCTCTATCATGTAACTGGACAGAGCTTCTTGAACTAGGATAAATAGGAAAGGGGAGAGAGGATCCCCTTGCCTAATTCCCCTAGATGGAGAGAAAAAAGCTCCTGGAACTCCATTAATCAGAACAAAACATTTCGTTGTAGTAATACAGTTTAATACAGGAGTAAGCCAACTATCTGGAAAGCCCATCTCAGAAAGAATATCTTTAATAAATTTCCACTCAATTCTATCATAAGCTTTACTCCAATCCATCTTAAGAGCAAAATGACCTTTTTTGAAAGGGAATGGAAAAGTTTAATCCATTTGTTGGCCCTCCCCATTTTCTAAGAATAAAAAACCCTCAGAAGCCTTTTTTTTTTCCATTCCCATGCTCCCCTCAAGAATAGAATTCCCTTTGCCTCTTCATTCTCCCTGACTGTCCGCGTCGCGTACGCTTCCGATTCTTTCTTCTCCAACTTTCCACTTGCAACCTTCTCACTGCCTTCCCACCGGTGCTGCACATGGACGTTTTCAGTTGAGATGAGCAATCTTCATCTTTCTCCATTCTCTCCTCGTAGACTGAGCAATCTTCATCATTCTCGTCGCAATTTTTTTTTCTTCAAATCTGGGAGAATAGAAGTAACCGGTAATATATGTTTTTTTGCTCAAAGCTTCAAAGTTGTAAAGCTGCAAATCTGCGACAGAAGCTTGCAAGCTTCCAAATTTTTTTGTTCCAGATTTTTTTTTGTTCTAGTTGGATTGAGCATTTTACCGAAATTCCGAATCGGTTTGTTCAGATATGTATCTTGAAATTGAACTTGTACATAGTCTAGGTTAATGACTGCTCGAAACTGTGCCCCTAGCTCTTTGTGCTATTTGAGCTGTGCCCCTAGCTCGTTGTGCGATTTGAGCCCCTTATAGACCGCAGCTGAACTGATTCGAGTCATAATAAGGTCTGCAGTGGTGTAGGATCAGATCCCAAAGATAGTACGTTTTTCTAAGTTCCAGACACATAAGAGCTCTAACCAAATTTCGGAATAAAAAGGCACTCAAAACAAGTACATGTTCAAGCTATTTCACCTCTTCAGCAAGTTTAGTAATGAGCGTAACGGCCTAGTTGTCCCGACATTTCTTCCTCAGGCGATTGTTTAATGTTCTTTGATCTCTTTCAGTTTATTTTTAAGGGTTTTGTTTAATTGTGAGTGTTGCTCCAACCTTAGATGGTTGAATATGTTGGAAGTGCTTCTAGGATTAGTATCTGGCTCTTCCTGTTTCCTTTTTGTCATTGTTTCTCCGGCTGTTCCTCTTCAGCATTAGTATGTGCTAGGTTGAGCTTGTATTCACCACAGCAGAACGGGCTTCTCTTTTGCTGGTTGGAGGCTCTAGAATTCTTTCTTGCTCTACTTGTCATGCTATCGTGGGGAGTTGGACCACAATGTGAATTAATTTTGTTAGACAGACAGTTCTAATCCTTCTTTTCTGATGTGAATCACAGCTGCGATTTGTCTCAAGTTATTTCAATCGGGCAGAAGCAGATCCCATGGCCTTTCTATTTCAGAAGTTTCAAGGGGTAACCTGCCATATCTTTAAGCCAGTCCCTTAATAAAAGCTTGGATCTTTTTGTTAACTATTATGAAAAGCTTGGATCTTTTTGTTAACTATTATGAAAAGCTTAATTCATCTGTGGTATCTTCATAATAAGGCTTGAAATTCTTGGAACCATCATTAACCAGGAAAGCTCTTTTCTTTTCCTGTGGAGGAAACTATCTTTATCTGCCTTAAGAAAAGAACATTATGATTTGCTTTATACACTTGCTGAAACTGATGAACAGGTATAATGATGTTTGTAGAACTATGACCATCTGTCACCATGAACTGCTATTTATTAAAAATTAATGTATCTTCTGCTTTTATAAAATATGGTGATTTCTGTATTGGTGTCTATATTTAATTGTGTCCGATATTACTTGCGTAAAGGCTGTAAAAGAGCTTGCGAAAAGTCCAACTTTTGCACGGAATCCCAGGCATCTTCAATTTGAAGCAGATATGAATCGTCTTTTTCTTTATACCAGGTGAGAATAACATTTGAACATGATTGTGTTATTCTTTCATGTAAGTGACTCACTGCGTGAAACTACTGCAGCAGACAATTTATTTCTCTCCGTAATCTAGATGCTTTTCTAAATTCTATTGTTTCTTGATTCTGTATTTGATAATTATTGTCTGTTGTTCAAGGTTACCACATGGTGCGTAATAATCTATATAACTCAAGATCGTAGCTATGAAGACACCAATGGGGATGGGATGATAATTAGAATTTCATTATCGAAGAGATCAGAGATGTCACTAAAAGGCGTTATATTAGAGTTGCATTCCCTGAATGCTTTCATATATCAATAGTCCTCATGTGTGCTTATGTAGTGAGCTTTTTCTTTTGCTTCAGAGTGCTTAGATTTGACTTCCTCGCTTCTGAATGATTAACTTTCAGGCTCTGCAACTATTTTCTAAATGTTTGATTTTTTTGCTTCCTACTTTACCCTCTAGATAGAGATGACATATGAGTAAAATGTTTATAAACGATTAGGTATTGTTATTGTTTTCTGCTTTGATGTATTCCATTTGTTTTTATTTTTATGAGCTATTAATCTTATTAGATACTAAAAGATTTGTTAACTAAAGATAGTATTCTAAGTCCTTAGTTTGGTAATTTATTTTCTGAACCAAAAGAAAGTAAAGTGTTTCGTTCTTTTTTCTAATTGTAATAGTGAACATGTTGAAAAGTTAGGGGCATTATTGGCTATATTTTTATGTATTAAAATTGAAAAAAAGGCTAAATGATGAAACATTATTAAAGGAAGTGAATGTAATATTAGAGTAGATCTAGGCTTGAACCTTTTGTTGTCGAAAGGAAATATTGATATTCTTCATTGATGCGCAAGAAGATATTCTTTGGATAACTGAGCCATAATAGCTTAAATTTCAAATGGCTTCTTCAGCAGGTTCTATCATTGCTTCTTCAACAAGACTAGACTTCATCTCTGATTGACTTGTTCATTTCTTCATTACTGAGAATTTTGGATGCGTTTATAACTTAGAGAAATGGGGCTCTCGATAAGGACATACTGGGGAATCAAATAACATTATGATCCTGCACTGAAACGAGACACTAACTTGCTCCCATATCTTTTGAATCTAATCAACCACATAAGGTGGCATCTTCTTTGAATTTTTTTTTAAGCTTACGATAAACCTAACATTGTTCAATCATAAGGGGGAGAAAGAAGCTGTTCTTTTCTGTCAGATGATAATTTGATCTAGCTGGTTTTGTTTTTTCTGCACATCAGTTTTCAGGAAGCATGGATTGGATAGGACAGATTTTACTGTACAACGTTACTGTCTTTTTGTTCCCAGTTACTTCGTCTTCTGACTTGTTCATAGACATGACCCTATCCTATTATGGCCTCTTATGCTGAAGTTCCCTGTTTAATACAGAGAACATGAAGTTTAACTTATTATAGGAATTTGAAAGGGTTATGAGCACAATGATCATGAGCTCAGGATGACATTGCGGATATACTGGATTCAATTAAACTTCTCATTACAAGACTTTAACCCTTATCTTTTATTCAAATATTTGACTTTTATAGGTGTGTTTACAACCAGGGAAAAAGTAAGCTCTGAGGCTATAATCTCTAGATTCGGCGCCTAGGATGCTCAAACATAACCACCATCCTTTTGATTCTGTGTTTCTTTTTAGAGCACGTGTATCTGTCTGCGATGTGGAATAAGGTTCTGGTTGTTCAGCCGATTCAAGTGAATTCCTGGATTTTTCTCAACGATTGATAATATTGGCTCAGTTATGTTTTCACTGATGGTGTTTTTTATGTATCAAATGTTGCCTGTACATTCCATGAACTTGAGACTGCCGTATATTCAGATCTTGGTTGATATCAAGTTCTGATCATTGATTTTCATTCTTGGATGATTACCAACAAAAAGTCGGAAGGACTGATCTAATAGTTATCTGAGTTTTTTTCCCTTTTTATGGCAGTTATAATCGCTTAGGAAGAAATGCTGATGAAGCAGACATAGATGAGATAATTGACATTGCTACCAAAGCATCCTTGAGTGATCAACAAAGTCAAGTTCAGGAGAATGTTCATTCACAGATTAGAACCTTCTGCACAAGGATGATGAAAACTTCTTCCTGGAAAAAAAATGTGGATGGATCTGTTAAGTCCTCATCTCCTATACACACTACCCATAAGCAAAGTGGCCTTAGTTTTGCTGTAGGAAGTTCCAGAGGCTTAACAAACAACCATCCTGGTGAGTATCTGACGGTACTGATTTCAATCAATGCTATTGTAAGCTGTTGCATTTTTACTCTTGCTCTTTTGTACTTTGTTCTCATGGTTTTTGAAGTGTTGCTGGGAGCCTGGGACAAATGGCTTACTGATTGTGAATTATTCTGTAACATGAGGTTTCTATTCTTGCAATGGTTGTGGGGTTCACGTTCATTTGTGTACCTATTATCTAGAACTAGCTTGCAGCTCTAGGATTGGAGTTGTTTTTTATTGTTGTTCTCTACCTCTTTTAATCACTGGGTAAAAGTAGGAGTGGTTATAACTTCATTCTTTGTTATTAGTCCCTTAACACCATCTTAGATACCATTACCATGTTTGTGGTGGTAAATACTTTGTGGTATTGTTGGTTGTGCCGAAGAAATACACATGTTTGTTCTGTTATATTCGTCATGAAACAGTGACTGAAGGGAAACTGCGATACGTTCTTTTGTTGAACTTGCGTTAATTATTGATTCTGTCATTAATTACATACATCTATGCTGAGTAACCACAGTGTGATAGATAAATTACTGGCAAAATTTTCAGTGCAGTTGTGCCAGAGACAAAACCTGTGAAGCTCAGTGGGATCAGTGGTTTTCTAAAAGACCAACTTGGCTATACCCTGTCACTTCAACCTTCCAAAATCCCTCACAAGATGCTGGTCAGGGTCTATATCTAGAAGGCAAGCTAGTACTGGAGCAGTTATAGCGATATATCCTGGCATCATATATTCTCCTGCATATTACCGATATTCCAGGATACCCCAAAATTGATGCGCAGAACCCTTATTTGATCACTCGTTACGATGGGATGGGATTAATGCCCAGCCATGGGGTGTTGGCGGCGAAATCCCCGAGCCATGGGATGGGACGAGTGAATTTCAAACAGCTCACCCAAGTTCAGACGATAAAACACTTTGACAGGCTCAGATCGGGTATGGAAAGTTCTTAGCAAGCCTTTGAGTAGTAACACCAAAGGAGGAGGAAGCTGTGCTGAAGTGTTGGAAAGGAGGAACCCGCTTGCGTTTGCTCATTTTGCTAACCACCCGGGTAAGGGCATGGCTCCAAATGTAATGGTTTGTCCATATGATTTCCCTCTGGGAGAGAAGGAGATGAGACCGTATATTCCCAATTTGGTGTTTGGGGGTGCTGAAAGCTCCGCGGTAAGAATGCGAAGGTTTGGGAGTTTTTGGTTTAAATCATGGGGGTCTGGAAATGGCAGTGGAGGTGCAGATTCTGGTGCTGCTCTGAAGAGCCTTGTGCTTGTGGCGACCAGAGAGATTTGTGATGAAGAGATTCTGTTGAATTATAGACTGAGCAATTCGAAAAGGAGGCCTGAATGGTACACGCCAGTTGATGAAGAGGAGGATCGGCGAAGATGGGGATAGGGATAAGGAATTATTGTTTTTGTAGATGTTTTCTTTGTCTTGAGCTGTCGGTGATGATGAATAAGTAGCTGAGAGTTGAGATATTAATTACGGCTTACCGATGACATTTTTCCAAGTATACATGGAGGATTTGGCCGGAGAGTTGTGAAATTCAGGTATTGTCCTTTTGGACGAAAGAATGGAGTTGCGAGTAACGTCCTGAATTGTTTTGCTTACAATTTTCCGGCTCGTTGTAATTCAAAGAAGAAAACGATTTGGACCATATATAGCTTGGTTGTAGAGAGGCTGAAGAGTGGGGATCCTTAATTAAAGAGGACCTGAGCCAAAGCTCAAACAAACACCTGGAATGAAGGGTACTAATAATGTAATTGACCTTATTACTTTTCTTTGTTGTATACACACTGATAATATAATACAAACACAAGATACATTATTATATTTTTCATCAACTAAATTCTTAACTTTAATTTTCGAGTTAGATTTTAAAACAACAAAAATAAGAAGTCAATTTGGTAGTAATGCATCTTGTGAATGCAAGTAAGCTTAATTTACTTTGTTACTTAACAGGTATTTTACTCCTACATAAGTAAGAAGTCAATTATATAACTTAAATTTATAAAATTATTTTATTTTATTATGTTATATATCAAATAGAAGATTATAATATATTGTTAAAGTTAACATATAAAACACTTAATTAATTCTGGTTGAATGCAGGTAAGTTTAATACTATACTTGATTGAGGGTAAAGATAAGTATAATTTAGAGTAAATTACTCAGAACCCCCTTGAGGATTTGGGATATTACAGTTAACCCCCTTGTGTTTATCATAATTATTGGTAACTACCTCGAAGTTAAGGTAACTTTGACTACGAACCCCCAAACTATATATTTGTTAGTAGAAAGTTAACTACGTGTTGACCTATCAGCTTAATTACATTAATAATGTTAGACTGGACAAAGAGCACTACTTAATATGTATTGTTATTTTCCAAAAAATGTCAACCTGGCCTAAAAAATGCATCTAAAGTGGGATGAAAGAGAGTTAGACGATGTTGATTAAGCAGTTTTTTGTCCAGCCTAGCATTATTAATGTGATTAAGTTGATAGATCAACACTTAGTTAACTTTCTAATACAGAGTTATAGTTTGGGGGCTCGTAGTCAAGATACCTTAACCTTGAGGTGGTTACCAATAATTATGATAAACACAAGGGGGTTAACTATAATATCCCAAATCTTCAAGGGGGTTCTGAGTAATTTACTCTATAATTTACTCTGATTTGAAACAGTTATGGGGTGATCTGTATCTTCTTCTTTGCTTTTTTTGAAAGAGGGAGAGCTGTATCTTGAACTGGAAGGATAAATGTCCGATGCATACAAAATACAAAAAGGACTAGATAGATAGGTACACGGTACACCTAAGGCGCAGCAAAATATCCGCCAGTCAGATTCTTGAAACTTCTAGCAGGTACGAAGTCTTGAGAAAGAGCGAGGAAATAAAAAAGCTTCTCGCGGGGAGGAGGACTCCGCTCAATCGAGACTAGATTCGGCCAAAAAAAAAGTGATATTACCCGATCAATCATCTAAAAGAGAGGAACAACAACTGTGTCCTTCCCACTTGTGCATATCGCTTGAGAGGAGTAAAAAAGTAGAGAACGGATGTCGTACCTTTTGCCTCACTTGCACTCCGGATGGGCGGTGGATCAAGCGATCCTCGCCGAGGAAGAGCGTGTAGTCATAATCCGATTCGGCCATGACTGGGACCAAACTTGCATGCAAGTGAGTATTTCGTCTCTTCGTAACTCTCTAAATTGCTGATTAGTAATAACATTCTATCTTCTTTCAGTTAATTTTGCAGTTGTCTCTTCTTATTTTAACAAAAAGGATTTTACTGTTCAAAAAAAGAATACTCCCTCCGTCCTGAATTGACCGTCTTGTTCACTATTTGGACGTGTCGTTTGACTTCAATATTTAACATATAAGATAAAATAATTTTTAAAATTTGAATTTTGCAAATGATTCCTTACATGATAAACTATATGTTATACTGTTTCATTTTATAAAATTATTTTATCTTATATGTTAAATATTGAAGTGGAAAAACGTGCCATAAAGTAAAGGAGACCGTCAATTTAGGACGGAGGGAGTACAAAACTAGATCGAGTTACGTCTAGTCGACCTTCTCCTTCAAAGGTGGGGGATATGTATGTTATGCCGTTCATTATACAGTGGCGGAGGCAGGCTTGTTCTGAAGAGTAAAACACCCCTAATTTTTTATAATTCTGTCTTTGAGCCCCTTCAACTTATATTTCTGCTCCGTTCATAGGACGTCAAACTATAAGGATAATGTCTATGCGCCGGGTTTCTAACTTTAGCTCGATCCCCTAGCGTATCTTCAGAGTTACAACTATTCGTTGGGCACGAGTATCAACATCCAGCTTGCCTTTACAAACATTGTTTCATTCCTAAGCTGACGGACATAATAAATGCATGCTCCAATCGCTGGCTTTTCTTCCTCCTAGTGTCCAAGAAAATACCTGTTATTGGAATATACTTACTACTCAGACCTTGTGGCGGTATTGGATTCTACAAAATATTCAAAGGATTAGAAGTTAAAAGAAGTTGATCTTAGTTTTTTGTTTTTACTTGTCTGTTGTCTGACTAAAAGACACGTTTTTTGTATTTTACTTCTTGATTGAATAAGTGAATAGTTCTATTAGTTGGATTTAAGATTATTGTTGAATCATCGTGAGTCTAGTTTAGATATGGAGTTCAGGTAAGTCATTGGGTCATACATTGCAGCTAATCAATCAGAACTCCGTGCAATATTGAACCAGTAGCTACCCAGCTAAAGAACAGGTGATTCTGCTCTCTTTCCCGTCACAAAAAACACCTGTCATCAATTTTTCAAGGTCTTCCACCATATAGACCTGCACCTTGCAATTTAAGTTTATGTGAAATGATCATACTAAGACCAAGAGAAGGAGTAGGAGCACGGCCGGTCCTAGGTGCTCCTACTCCTAGGGTGTGCAAGTGTGGTTTTGACATAGGGCCCTACTTATTGGGGTCGTTATTTTTTTAACTAGAATAATATGATAATTTATCAGTGAAATTTATTACTTTATATAACATATAAAACAATAAACTAATTAAATTAAACTATTACTCTCTCCTAATTGTCAATATTTGATTTTCGAGTTCTAGGCACAAGAATTAAGAAGATAAAAAATTTAGATTATTTTGTCCTTATTTTTTGTATTGGGAATTGAAATAATTTGAAAAGGGGAGTTGTGAACAAAAGATGAGGGGTAGAATTGGAATGTAAGAGTAAAATAGTCAAACTTTTTCCTCCTTAATTCTTTTGCCTAGAGCTAGAAAATCAAATATTGAGAAAACGAGGGAGCAACTTTTATTAGACAATCGATACATTAATAAGTAATGAGTATCACTTAAATTAATATATAATATTTTTATACATGATCATGTACTTAAACCGGCACAAGACCCCCTAATTGATTGAGACAACCCTGAGTAGGAGGTCGAAGATACAATACAGTGTGTTCACACCTCCATGTTTTTAATTTCTTCTCTTATATACAGCAATCTACATCACCAGAAGCTATCTGTCAGTTTCCTATAGAAAACTCATGGAGAAACGTAAATATGATTGAATTCAGAGAAGATTTTGAGTGAAGTAATAACCTAGACATAGCAGCTTTGTTCTATGATAAGATCTCTTTTAAAATCCAAACCTGACCGTCTGGACATTGACTATCATTCCAAGTATACAATTAATCTGAAAATTCTATGTAGTTCATGGCCATCTAGGTCTCAACATTTGAACAAAGTTAGTATCTGGGAGGTGATTGGGAACTTTAACCGCGATCTTCTTATCAAAGTAAGCAAAACTGTTGAAATAATGTATTGTAAAGGCAAGATAGATGCATTGTCAGGCTGTATACTAAGATCATCCCATGACATGCTCTTGTCATTCTTCTCGTTCAACATAGATAAATGAGATTAGAAAACTTGTTTCAAGTTAGCAGTCACAGCCTGACAATGCGTGATCTGATTAGACTTGAAAAGCATCTGATCTCCAGTACTGAATATTTCGACAAGACCATAACTATACAGCTCTTGTCACATTCAACATTCAAAACTACTTTCCATCTGCTAGGCGAGAAGCATCTACAATTATATCATAATTATTCTTGCGAATGGGGGTTTCAAAATTTCTCATCAAGTTATTTATCCCCACTCACATAGTATTCCAAACTGCTATATTGAAATTTGAAATTGGTCACTGAGAAATGGCTCCTGGGTCATGCTCCTTCACTGTAGCAATCCTGTACCAAGACAAGTGACTATTCTGCACACTGATTTCTTCCAACTCTCAGTGACCCAATCATTCTCCTGCTTATCCTTCGAGCCAGCTTCAACTGTTTTCTGTTTTGGATCCAGCTGTTTCTATTGCTTAGACGCATGCTGCTTAGATTGTTTGGGCTCATGGTGCCTCTGTTTTTTACACGGATTCTGGTAAACCATGCTTTCACCTTGCACAGAAGATGCTTCCCGTTATTAGCAGATTTGTTCCCTCCCTGCACAACAAATGGCTTCAGATCAAACTTCTTCCACTCCTGGTGCTTTTCAATGATTTATACTGCTGGCTTTTACCATGATCGCCTGCCTTCTCCTCTGAATTACTAGCTTGATTATTCTTCTCCAGCGGGCAATATTTCTTAACATGACCAAATTTGTGACAGCCCTTTCAGCGTCATGGCTTCCACTTGCACTCCCCAGATTAAACATAAAGCTTGACATCTGCCACCTGCAGCTGAACTTCAGATTTAAAGTCAAAACCAGTGTGAACCTCAACCAAGATTCTTGCAAATGCTATGCAATCCATCGTGGATGTCAGTATGTCCGTATACAGATGTCTCCTGAGCTTACTTGTGATCAGACTCAGCATCTGCCCTGACCAGAGATGGGAGGCTAGATTGGCGCGGCCAACAAGGAGTAAAAATCAATAGTCATCCCTTGCTCCCAGTGTCTAAGGATCAAGGGATGGGCTCTCTTGAAGAACCAAGGTCTTTGCTCCAATATACTACAGATTTCCTCCTCCGATTTGAAACGATAGACAAAGATTCCTTATGAGTTCTTACCAATTCCAGACTAGCAACTTGTGTCCAACAGGCGGTAATGTAATTGGCATAGCTCCATTTGGGATTTGTAATCCTAGAACTGCTCTAACTAAGGTGTTTTGCCAATAGTCCTATTCCTCCTTGACATCATCCTATGTAAATTTGATTAAATCTACCTTAGTCCGTAGATAACACAACTTCATACCCTTAGAATTTGTGCGCTACAACCTCATCTCTAGGGAGCTTGGTAGCCTTGGGATTCTCATCAGGTTTCTCCTCTTCACACTTATTTGCTGAGTCCGCCAATTGACTTATGATAGTACACAAATTTGTCTTGCCTTTGTTAGGGTTCTCTGCGTTCCTTACCTTCTTAATTCTTATGCATGGCCAAAGGCAAAGCAAACTGAATCGCTCTAGATTGAGGATTGGTACTCTCAAGTCAAAGTACTCTTGCTTCTCTCTCGTTTTTTCAAGCTGCATTGATTTTAGTCGTCATACAATTCTCTAGCTGATTTTAGATTCCAGGTTTTGCTTAGTATCATTCCTGTTTTTCATTGTACATCTGTTGAAGGGAATTGATTAGATATTAAATTCTGCCGACACAACATTGCTGCGATGATGAAGGAAATCCCTGCCCTACCTTGTACCTGATTACCTGGCCATGCTGGCTACAATCTACTTTGAACTTGATGTTTATGATCGTGATGTGATATTAGTGTTCTTTTTTCATTTTAGATTATTCTCAAAATTTCATGAATGAGACACAAATGTACACCACGGTACTCATATATGTAACTGATTGTTCGATATTCCTCTTAATGGTGATTTTTTTTTTCAAGCAGTGTTGACCGGATAATAGGTTATCAACAACCTGAAGTGACCGGATTGAATATCAAAACCTAAGTAGATGTCTTCCCTACTTGCTTTTAGTGGGAAGTAATATTAATCTTAAATGTGTGAGAGAGATGGCTAATGCTTGAGGGGTCTTGTTTCTCTACTTCTTCTTTTAAGTCTTTTGGGATCCATTGTAATCTACATTTATCTTCAGTTACATCTATATGGAAAATGAACAAACATTGTCCAACCCGGACATTTGAGTTGGTGGAGAAGACGTAGGATCAGTTGGTCCCGAGTTCGAATCCTCCAACCTCCAATTTCTCATCCTAGCTTGTCACAGAGTTGTTTTGTGTGATTTACCCAGTTGCCGTGGTTTGTAGGCACACGGGTTTATCTAAAGTACTCTCTAAGAGTGGTTGGTTGCGGGTTCCCAAGTATAAAAATAATGAACAAACATTATATTCCAAAGACACAAAACAACCTGAAAATAACAAGAACGCGGTGGGCATAGATTTTTAAGAGTTACATTGCTAAGGGTTTTGCTTGTGTTCTATTTACGAATTGTGTTTTAAAGCATGTACACTAGGCTCCAGTTATCCTCGAGCTAACTAGCTCCTATTATTGAAAACTGACCTAAATTGTCCATTTATCACAATCGTGCAAATGTTTTCCCTTTTCAGTGGATCATGAGTTCTGACTACTACTAGGTGTCATTGTGAAGGCGCATTCATATTTCAACCACAAAGGTGAATAGTAATAAGTTAAGTTATACATATTTTGGATATGATCTCAAAAGTCACTCAATTATGTGTAGATTAGATTTTTTTTTTCTTTCTTTTGAATTTGGTGATGACTCCTCAGCAGCAGCCTCCTGCCTTTCGTAGTTCTAATATGTTGTGACATTTATGTGGCTAGATGGACGAAGTATTGGCATCAGTGGCGGAGACGATAAAGAACTTTGCAGTGATATATGTGGTGGATATAACTGAGGTACCTGACTTCAACACCATGTACGAGCTGTACGATCCCTGCACGGTGATGTTTTTCTATAGGAACAAGCACATAATGATAGATCTAGGTACTGGGAATAACAACAAGATCAACTGGGCTCTGAAAAATAAGCAGGAGTTCATTGATATTGTTGAGACAGTTTACCGTGGGGCTCGTAAGGGTCGTGGTCTGGTGATTTCACCTAAAGATTACTCCACCAAATATCGGTACTGAGAAAGGGTCGTGGTTTGCTTTGTAGCTTAAAAGATCATCCTTTCTGTATCAAGTATATGCGTATGTTCGATTATTTTAGTATTGCTACATGTATCCCCGAGTTTACTTGTATTAACCCCCGTTTGGTCGAGGAAACAAGGAGCAACAGTGATTGTATTGAGAGCGGCATTGTGGATGTGTCAAAAACAGAACGTGAGTAGGTCATTCCAGTTTCTAGCAAATTGGGTTTAAAAGACTTTTAAAGTTGCCATATGTGTATACGTTTTATTGCTTTCACTGTTTCGTCGGTTCCAGTTCTCGGATATGTGTATCCGGGTTTGGAATCGGTCAGGGACGGTTCCGGTTCTGTACCTTGTATTTGTTTCGGATTCACTCAAAAAATCGGTTCCGACCGGTTCGGAGCGGTTCTGGTTCCAGTTCTGAAACTGTTTTCTATCGGTTCATACGGTTCCAGATTTGGGTGAGAAACTAGAGCCGAACGACCCACAGAGAGTAGGTCGGCTTCAGTTTCTTCGTCACGTTGCTTTTTTGGTGCACTTTATTTTTAGATAGGCTATTCCTTTATAATCTTAAAAGTGCAAGAAGCAAAAACTTAGGGTCCGTTCGCTCTCAGTGAAAAAATGGGCACGACCATCCAAAAAAAAAAGACAAGTGTTAAATAATGGTTGATTCCTTTTTCTAGTAGGGCCCAACCCCTCTCACAATTTGAGCCTAAGTGAACACAGTAAACCTGTGTTTAAATCTCCATAGATTAATGATATTGTCGAACGGATCATTAGAATTTTTTATTGAATTTGTAAAAATTAAGGAGCAAAGAGAATTTTATTATATGATTCACTGCCTCGTTAAAATCTTATTAAGTAAAACATTGGAAAAACCTAATAAGGAAAAGAATACAACTACTAAGAGGTTACATGATTTCAATTTGCAAGTCTTAAGAAAGATTACATAGAAAGAAAGTAATACTAATACATTCTAAAAGATTACAAGATAGAAGTCCTAAGTGGTGTTTTCCATTCATCTCATACCAATCATCATGTTGCCCTGCGTACTGCAATGCTCGTGCTTTAGATCTCAGCTCGGCTAAGTCTCAATCATACTTCTCAAAACAAACATTGATTGAGTCGGTGCAAGGCTTGATCTTTTTCATCCAATACTCGGTTGCCCGCACTAAACATAGACTAGGAAGCAACGGTTGATGCTAGAATTGCTAGCACACCTCGGGCTATCTTTGTAAGGATGGGAAACTTGTCTAAGAACATCTATATCACCATCATCATCATCAAAACTAAAAGTGAAGTTAAGATAATCATTATAGTACAAATTGGAACCCGATTGACATATTTTGGTCTTTTCAAAATACTAGAAACCAGAGTACTTCTTTGCTATCGAGGTGTGGTGGTTTAGAAGAGGAACCACTATTAGGGATGTCAATGGATCGGGTTCGGGTCGGGTGAAGCATCACCCGCATCCATCACCCGGATATATCATTCATCATCCGTCCATCTGTCACCGTTTATTTTTCATCCGTCATCCGTCCATTCGTCATCCGCGGGTGATTCGGGTGGATTGGGTGATAATCGTTTCTATATCATAAACAATACTTTTATAATAGTAATAAATATAAATTATTTTTGTATTGCTAAAGGTAAACTTTCTTTGTATTTTAAGAAACTTTATTCCAACGTAATCAATATTCCACCAATATCAATAAGAAAATAAACATAATTTTACGTTGTATGAGGGAGACAACAAAATGGAACGTGTTTTTTAGTTTTCTTAAAAAAAAAATCTATAAAATTTGTTTGGTTACTTGAAATGAAACAAGGTGTAACTTTAAACGGATGACGGGTCAGGTGATAAACGGATGACGGATCCGGGGCGATGAAAAACTTCATCCGTCACCCGATCCGATCCGTCACTCGATCACCCGTCACCCGATCCGTCATCCGTATATTCGGGTTTTCATCTGTTTATTTAATCGGGTGGATCAGGTTAACGGATATCCATTTAAAATTGCCACTACTACCACTAGCAGAAGAAAGCTCATCCGGATGAACTTTGAAGTATACTCATCATGTAGCTTTTTCAAGGCTTCATTAATCAAGTAATTTGTTAGACCCTCCAATTTGATTTGGAATAAGAACAGATACAATACAATAAATCAAAGGAAATTCATTGAAGTAGTTAAACTATTTAGACATCATATCCATAATAACCCCCTGATCCCATCAACCTTCCTGTTCTCATGCAAAACATATAAAGTACCTTCATTTAGGACAAGATGCACATTAGGTTCATAAACTAATGAAAATACCTTAGTTGACTATCAAAACATTTAAATATTGCACACAACATTAGCCTTTTGCCAAAATACCGGACCCATTAATTCCTTATTGGATTGAACAACCATAGTGTTATATAAACTAGTTAATGGGTTGATATCTCCTAGTTTTAACTAACAATTCATATGTGAAGTTTCATCTAGTGGGGGTGTGTCGGGAGCAAAATGATGAGGATGTATACCGGATTGCTCACACATTTTTTTGTATTCATTTTTAAAATCATGTGATTTCCTAATTTTCTCATAACATGTCTAAGTGGTTCTAGTGTTGCAGTCAAGTTAGATAAACCATCTTGTACACACAAATTTAAAACATGTGCATAACATTGAACATGCAAGTTATCTCTTTTATGCAAGAGTGTGAGCTTCTTATTAGCTTTACATAATATACACACTTAACATTATTCAAAGCATTATCTAAATAAATGGAGAATACCTTTTCTAAAAAACTCCACTCAGGTAGTACTTCAATAAGTTTCTCAGAAATATTATGACCGGTATATGCATCATCAAAAAATCAAAAGCAATAATATGCTTCTGAAACATCCAAGAACTATCAATATAGTGAAGTGTAACACAAATAAATGCCTCATTAATAGTAGATGTCCACATATCACTAGTTAAGAAAACACGACCATCAAATGTATTCATCATTTCCATTAGTTGGTTTCTAGTTTTATTATGTTGTGCAAAAGCTCTACGTTTTAGTGTATTCCTAGTCACTTTACTATATTTTTGGAACCCAAGGTTTTGCTGATAATGGCAACGGAGCAAGTTTGGTAACAAAAGAAGTCTCACTGATAATAGCATCAGAGCAAGTCTGGGCGACGAAGGAGTCTGACTGCACAAGGAGTCATTCTGTGACATAATATTCTCCTGGAAAGTTCTATAAGCTATGAGGTGAACCTCTACTGTTAATACGTGGAGAAATTTAAGGAAATAACTATTACACACGTTCACATATAACCAGCTCCGAAAATCAAGGCGGTCAAGCTTAAAGAGCGCCAGAACGAGTCCCTCTGCAGAGCAGTTGAGATATTTCCCGCCCAATGCGTAGTGGGAAGACGTGGGACGTCGTGGAAACATCAGTTTACACATCGTGGGAGCAGTTACTTCGGGTTTTATCAGTATTTAAGCAGGTAGAAGTCATTTGCAATACTTGGAGCTTTCACTTCCAAATTTCCTAGAGAGAGAGAGAGTCATATTGAGAGAGATATTATTTTTGAGAGATCTTAGTGTGACCTAGTCACTTCAGCTTAGGTATTTATTACCTATAGAGCACACAAAACACTCTCTTTACTCCTTATTTTGTATTGATCTACTTCTAGAGTAGAGCGAGTGTTGGATGAGACAGAATACCTCTGTCGAATCCTAAGATAGGAAGCTAGGTTGTAATTCACTTCGAATTTCAATACAAGCAAAATCCTGTCTTGTCAATTTTACACAAAAAGCTTCCGCATTATCTCCTTGGTAAATACTTGTCTCCAAGCAGAGTTAGTCTGAGACTAACACCTCAGACCTACTCGGTCAGCACCCCGATCCTATCAAGTGGTATCAGAGCCTATGTTGGCTGACAAATCTCTCAAGATGGCAGAAAATTCCAACTCATATGAGGCTGGTCAGGAACCGCTAGTTTGATGTGCTTGATGGCTCACAATGGTGAGAAAACTACTCATGATCAGGTAAGTAAGACTCCCTCTACAGAGTTTTTATTAATATATCTCATGTGTCTGCAATTTTCAAAGCTCGTGATTTTTTACTATAATATTTCTTCATCATCGTCTAAAAGGGGACCTAAGTATATCTGGGTTCCCAAAGCTAACCAGTAGCTTTTTGCAGACAGAGTGCCTCAGAACAATGACTCTTGGTTTTTGGATAGTGGTTGTTCAAGATATATGACACGAAACCAAGATAAGTTTACGACTCACTCTGACCATCAAGGGGGAAAGGTTACTTTTAGAGACAACATGCACGGTGAAATCATAAGAATTTGCTCCATTGGTAACCCCTCTTTGTTTAAAATCGATAATGTTAACTTAATTGATTGTTTTAGGACATATTCTCTCAAGTGTCTCTCAAATTTGTGATATCTTCAATCTTATGTTATAAGATTTATGACTCTATCACTCGTGATCTTAAGACAATATGGCACGTGTTGATATGAATTTCCGATATGTATATGAGAATCATGTACAGAAAGTAAGCAGACTCTGTCTGCGAATCATGTACAGGAGCAAGCATACTCTCTCTGCGAATCTTGTGCAAAAAGGAAGCAAACTCACTCCAGTTTCAAGCACTTTGAAGACTACAGTATTTTTGATCAAAATGTTACCGTTATGTATGATAATACCAGCTAAGGTCATCAAATCTCTAAATTCCATGCTCGCACTAAATTATAAAATGAGTTCTCATTTCTTACAAGATTATGTGGAGATGAACTTAATCTAATTAAGCCAAGTTTCCACAGACTCTAGCTTGTTGATATCATCACCAAGGCATCACCCATGGTTGCATTTGAGCTCTTATGCACACACCATGCATGACTCGTTCTGACTGAGGGTGGTTGTATCTCCTCTCCCTCTTGGAGGTAGAATCTGGGTACTCAGGTATAGTTTCTGGCCCACAAACTCTCCTTAGTTAACTAGTTCAACTAACTTTGTCTACAAATGTTTATTGAAAACCCGCCAAGTTTTTCTTTACCAATTCGACCAAAGCACCCCATAAACCATCCCACGACCCCAAAGCACAAATTCTGCTAACCCTCAAACCACTCCTACTCACTCTCCCACTCAAAGAAGAAAATCCTCTAAACAAAGCACTATTGTTATCCCAACTTCCGAAACCACCACTAAGTCTCCCATGGCCGTCTCACCACACCAAAATCCCATCCACTTTGGGTCCTCATCATTAATGCCCAACTCACCACCTTACCTTACTGCCCTAGTCGATTCCCCAGCCTACCTTGCCCAAGCTCCAACCTTTTCTCTATAAATTTTACCATGGCCACTAACAAAACTTTTACCACTCCTAAGTTGTCACCCTCGACCTATAACAACTCAAAGATTTGACCATACACTTGCAGCCCATCAAGCAAACAAACCTCCACCGGCTCCACTACTATCTCTATTGAAGTCCTTTCACTCCTACCAAACCCACTGCCACTACCACTGAAGCAAAACCCACTATCTCTCTTACCACCTAAGTCCATCACAACCCCTTCCCTTCATTTGACCAAGAAATACTGCTAGAGTCAATCTGCAGACAGAATCGGTCTGGCAAAAATACCCACGTAGTTGAAGTGAATTTCCTAAAAAAAGGGGAAAAAAAGAAGAATGACAGAAATCCCATGAGAATGCTAAAGCCAAGCAAATTAGCATCATCTCTTCAACTTATAATCAATTTGAAGAAGACTCTTGCTCCGACCACTACTAGCAAAGTGGAAGTCGCGTGACTCTCATTTCACTTCATAGCAAGGCTGGCTAGCACATATGGGTATGAATACTTTGGCTAATACGTTTCACTACCACGGTTAGCCACATATAACACTCTCTTGAGATTCAAATGAATGGGTAAATACCAAGATGCAGACCAAGTCCCTCACCCCATTTCCTAGCCTACACCCGTGACTATACTTTTAACCTATCTCAACTTTGTTTATCTTGGCGGTGTTTTTTATGAAACTTTAGTAGACTCTGTTGGTTGACTATTTAGCCATGTGATTGCTTCTGGATGTTAGGTAGACTCACCCTGTTTTGCCAGATGTCAAAAAGGGGGAAAGCGGTGAATCTCATTCTTAAGAAGACGAATTAATGTTTCTGGTGGTACGAAGACTTAAATTGCACTTATGGATTTTGCCTTGCTTGATGGTCAAGCAGACTGTTTCTGTTTAAGCTTAGTTTAATTATATTATGCTCTTCTCTTACTAGTCTTATCTTAAATGACGTGCTCAAACTTAGGGGGATATTGGACTAAGGGGGAATCAGTCAATGAGGCTGGTTTTTTCCAAGCTTGTTTTGCGTGTATGCCATTTTTTTGCAGGACTAACTCGCGCTACGAGATTCACTTGAGTAGTTTTTGGCATCATCAGCAAAAAGGGGAAAATGTGTGAAGATGTTAGAGTTTTGCTAAAGATTGCCAAAGCCTAGCTGCCACAAGAGTCGGTCTGAGAATTGATGCAATGAAAAGAACCAAGTAAAAGAGAGTATGATCATTGTATTAATTTTACTTTCTGTTTAGTGAATAGTAACTCCCACTGCAGAGAACAAGTCATCTAGAGCCTGCCCACAGAGAGTCACGACAGACGTAGTTTGGTTGTCAACCAACTTGATCTGTCAAGCGGTTTGCATTCCTCTCATCTTATAAATGATGCTCAACTTAAGGGGGAACTTTATCTCATCTTGACTGAGTCGGATCCCTTTGCCATCATCGTCAAAAAGGGGGAAATTGTTGGAACCCAAGGTTTTGCTAATAATAGCAACAGAGCAGTTTGGTGACAGAGAAGTCTCACTGATAATAGCATCAGAGCAAGTCTGAGCGACGAAGGAGTCTGACTGCACAAGGAGTCGTTCTGCGACATAATATTCTCCTGGAAAGTTCTATAAGCTATGAGGTGAACCTCTACTGTTAAAACGTGGAGAAATTTAAGGAAATAACTTCTACACATGTTCACATATAACCATCTCCGAAAATCAAGGCGGTCAAGCTTAAAGAGCCCAGAACGAGTCCCTCTGCAGAGCAGTTGAGATATTTCCGCCCCAATGCGTAGTGGGAAGACGTGGGACGTCGTGGAAACATCATTTACACATCATGGAGCAGTTACTTCGGGTTTTATCATATTTAAGCAGGTAGAAGTCATTTGCAATACTTGGAGCTTTCACTTCCAAATTTCCTAGAGAGAGGAGTCATATTGAAAGAGATAATATTTTTGAGAGATCTTAGTGTGACCTAGTCACTTCAGGTTAGGTATTTATTACCTATAGAGCACTAAAACACTCCATTTACTCCTTATTCCGTATTGATCTACTTCTAGAGTAGAGCGAGTGTTGGATGAGACAGAATACCTCTATCGAATCCCAAGATACGAGCTAGGTTGTACTTCACTTCGAATTTCATACAAGCAAAATCTTGTCTTGTCAATTTTACACAAAAAGCTTCCGCGTTATCTCCTTGGCAAATACTTGTCTCCAAGCAGAGTTGGTCTGAGACTAACACCTCAGACCTACTCGTCAGCACCCCGATCCTATCATATTGTGGTTGTAATGTGGTACAAACAAAATTTTTAAATAAGAGATTCACCAAAATTAAAAGGCAATTGTTTAGCAATCACAATCTAGTCATGCCATCTATCATTCTTTCTCTATCATAATAAAATAAACCTGGACCAAGTTGTCGTTTGGTAAACTCGGTAAGCATAGTTTGACCGCTAGTAGCGCCTACCATTGTCATTGTATCCTTGTAGATTTTGTGCTTTTTCAAGTGCTTTGCAAAGGATCCGGTTCCGGGTTCCGGTGCCCACCGCCTATGCAAGTCCTTTACTGCAAATATTGCAATATTGCTTATATGTCCCGACCTTCTTCGGATCTTCTTTCTTTGTGAAGTATGACCACACCCAAGAAGCTGATTTTGTTTTTGATAGAATGGTGTTGTCGGCATCATCACTTGATCATCTTCTTCTTGATCAAGATTATGGGCATCAGATGGGGTAGAGGATGTACCTTTAATTGTAAAAAAATAATTTAAACTATAATTAAGATAAGAATACAATTAAAATTAAAGTTTGTATAAAATAAATTGTAACTAATATTAAAACTTACCAAATTGGGACATTGATGGTTGTGTCCGTCCCATGTTAGTAGATCCGTGCTGAGAAACTGTATAACTTCCACTTTGCGAGATTGATGAAGGTGAATAATGTGGTTGATGATGATACCCGAATTCCATCTCATCAATTTGGTCTTGATCATCAACTTGAAAATTTGGATCAATTGGGAGGTTGGAAGAAGGCGTCACTTCCTTTCCGGCTCTACTAGACATTTTGCTAGAATGTGGGAAATGGGAATTGAGATCTAATGTGGGAAATGAGCTTTTTAGTAGCTAAATTGCTTAATAGCACTTAATTGTACAAGAAAATAATAGTAATAAGAGAGAAGAAGAGTATGATGAGTTGTGTGGTAAGAATGATCATAAAATGGTGTATTTATAGGGGTTTTAGGACAAACTAGCCGTTTTAGCTGGTAGAGACAAGAAAAAAAAGTTATTTGACATTTCTGGCTGGTTCCGGTTCCAACGACTCTTTTCTTTGAAGAGCGCGCACGCCCCAGCCAATGACTAAGTTCAACAAATCCTGAGACAAGTAGTAGTAGACTAGTGCCCTAGCCACTTCAAACCAGTCGCTTAAAGACCAGTTCCAATTGGAGACATATTAACCTATAGATAAATCATGCTTCAAGTCTTTAATCTGGTTTAACTTCCTACGTCTTGTTCCTTATCTCAGCTCTCGCATTTTGATTATGAAACTTTAATAATTGATCAGAGAATTAATGTTTAGTAAGTACAATAATTAAAATATTGCATTAATAAAAAGGTAGAAAGTATACATAGAATTCTGAAGATTCGGTTAATGTCCCTAACCCAAAAACTTATCTAACTACTATAACATTAAACTAAAAACAAACAAAAGACAGAAAGAATTCATTAAACAAATTAGATAAAAGGGAAGAAGGAACTCTAGTTAGAAGATCCTCGTTCTGCATTCCTTCATCACGGGTCTCTGTGTCATCTTTCTCTCAGAAGTGTGAAGTGTTGTCAATGGATGAATTATGGTGTTGTGAATGTTGGAGTCGTAGCCCCTATGTGGAGACGCAGGCATGGAAGCGTATAACCCTTATCTCCTTTTCTTATATAGCAGTTGCGATCAATTAAATTTCCATCTTTTTTTCTCTCTCAAACACAATGTATTCTTTTTGTAATTTCCTGCGCATCATGTAGGTCCAAATACCTTTGTTTTGACTATGTGAGATTTCCCCCAGTATGTAACTCTCGGCATGTGTTCGGACACATGTCTAGACAGGATCTCTGTAGCTCTCGGGATTTGTCCGACCTTGCAAGTCCGGACGCAAGGTCAGACACAACTCCCACAGGGCTTAGATTCTTCGTTTTAGGATTGATTTGCTCTCCATTTGTTGTGTTGTAACCCTCAAGCAATGAAGAATGTAATTCCAAGACTTTTTCCTGCATTTGACACATAAAATTCATAAGCTCTCATCTAAACACAAATCTTAGGAAATCACTTGATAAGTGAGAAATATTGCGCAAACTACTACGAATTTTAGGTGTTTTAGACCCTTATAAATAGACATATTTTGCACTTAGCATTCATGCTCTATCGACTAACGAAATGTCCTTGTTTCATATGCCTAAAACAGTTTCTCGTAAGATTCAAGCAATGATTGCGGCTTAATAGTAAGTTAAAAAACTTGCAATGGGCACAATACGTTGGAGAATTGCTACTTCCTGTATCTCATGACTTTCCGGGGGGATTTTCTAAAAGATTATAACACTTCTAAGTTAGGCAAATCTATATAATGGTTGATGCAAGACATACTAATTCATCATTTTAAGTATTACTAGCGCGCTATATTCATTTGGACCGTATCTCGAGTGCTAAGTTAAGAGTGCTCCCTAGTTTCATGTGGCGTGCACTACACTCCTACCTTCATATTCTATATAACATGGCACAATGGAAATTGATTCCAAAACTCAAGTCCAACTTGGTATCAATGGTATCCACAAACTTTCAATTTCATTACACCCTTTTAACCATTTGACTATGCTCATTGATGGAAGAGTTTATTAGCTATCATTTCCTTGAACTTACCTATCCTCAATAACATACTACTTCCTTTACTTGTGATGATAATCACCAACATACATATCTCCTAACACCTAGACGTGACCATCTGCTTTGACATCACTTGATGCACGACATCTACACAATTAGATCTGCTTATCACAGGGCTCATCTCTCCATGCAGGCCTCTCACCATCCTCATCACACACCTTGTCAACATTTTGGAGCCAGATTAGCAAATCCCATATGCATCAATGATGGTATTTCTAGTCGGGAAGTTATCTCTCAGTATCATTCATATCAGATGCAATATGTCATGGTGGTGAGGAAATAACCCAACTTGCTTTTTTGGCAAACCTGGAAAAATTATGTCATGCACTCGTTGGGTGCAAGTCCTACCATACCACATGACCATTGATCTTGGACGGTTGGCCCTATCATACTGGCCTCCTCTTCAGCTTGAGTGCTTAAAGAATTGGCTTCTTCACCATGGTTGTCTCTAGCCACTAACCACCCTTACTAGAATGATCGGTAACTGTAAGATTTTCTTCCATAAAAATATGGTATCATATGATAACAATCATCATTTCCAATTCCAATAACACTATATAAATGTTAGATTAGGTACCTACCTCTTTGAAGAAAAAGAATAATCTGGATCGCATGTATGTTCGATGTCAACCTAGATAGTCTCCCCATTTACCAGGTGGAAGATGCTACTACAACACTATTCACTATATACATGACCTAAGAATCCTAACAATGCTCTTTCTTTGTGAAATACCCGTAATTAAAAATAGTGATTAATTAGGCTAATAAGTAATTTAGAAGCTTAATTAAGTGTAAATAATCATGAGGGAACAAATCCGAAGAAAACGGATCCTTAAAACGGATTAAAAACACTAACGAACCTTAAGGCGTGTTTTTCGAGGAAACCAGGAAAACGTGACTTTAAGCGGGTCAAATAGACTCGTAACAATTTTGGTCAACTAAATAATCATTAATAAATTTAGTGAAGCTTTAGAACCAATAAATCTAAAACGGGAAATTAGTAAAAACTGTCAAAAACGGGAAGTTGTGGGGTAGAAACATAAATAACCAAAACTTATGTGTCCACTTTTGAAATAAAAGTGTAGAATGTGTGTGTGCTGTGTGCCATCCGGCCCCCATCTCCCTCTCTCACACACTCACACTCTCTTCTTATTTATAAAACAACAAAAATAATAAAGTAAACTAATCTACTTTACTCACCTACCTCACTCTCTCCTATCTCTATTCTCTTCACTCACGCACACAACCCCACTCCCTCACTCTCTAATTTCTCCTCCCTTCTCCAACCGGCAGCCATGGAGGAATGAAGCAAACCACAAAAACTCCATCTTCTCTCCTCTTGTTACTCCCTTAAACCTTCCAAAAATTGTAAAAAGTACACCATTGTCTTCCTCATCAAGAGGAACACTTCTATCTTTTCAAAATCCGAAAAGGAGAACTTTCATCTCCATGGGTATGGAGCATTTGGAGCTTCAAGACTACCACTAGAACCACCCTCTTCTCCTTGTTACATTGAGGTAAAAATATTCTTAAAACTCCATCTTTTTCCAGCCCTGTGGGCAAAACGAAATTTGGGAACTAAACCCTTGTTGTTCTTTGTACTCTAGCCGATTTTGGCCTTGTTGGTGGAGTTGAAATCTTGTTCTTGAGCCACTCCAAATACTACTTACACCCTTGGAAGGTAATATATTCCTAAACCCTAGAAATTTACTTCAAAACATTAATGTAATCTAAGGGTTAGTTTTGTTATTGAAATGGTGTATATGTATGGGCTGTAATGGTAGATTGTTGAGGTGCTATAACCGGTAGAGAGAGAGAGGAGAAGGAAGAAAGAAGAAGCAAGAAGAAGAAGAAAAGAAACTAGAAGAGAAGCAAGGTAAATTATGCTCTTTTGTGTAGCCTAGTATATATATGTGTAACAGATTTTAAAAGGAGTAGAATTTGCATTGTAAAATGGTAATGAACAATAATGTAATGTGGAAGAAGAATTGGATTGTATTGAAGCTTTGAAAACAATTAAAAACTGTTACAAACTAGATAGGGATTGGGATGTTTGAGTGCAGGAATTTAATGTTGTTTAGTTTGGTATTTGTGTATGAGAGTTTGTATATTGGTGATCGATGAAAACATGTGAGGTGGATAGAGATGTGTGAATAAACAATGTGGTGAGAGTATAAAAATGTAGGGGAGACTATGGCAAAATTTACCTAGAACTAGAACACTTAAGAGATTAGAAACTAGGTGAATAACATGAGTTGTAACAGATTTTGAATGGAGTTAATTGGTGGGTAGATTGAGAGAGGTAGTTATTGTATTGTAAGGCATTAGAAGTGTTAGGAATGACATTAGAAGAGGGAGTCATAGATGGGGAGTATTAGTGTCAAAATCTGTAGCAAAATGCATTAAGGGAAGAAAACAATGTAAGTGTTGAGTTGAAACTTGGGAAATTGTGTGTATAAATTAGTATAGGATTGTGTAGTGAATTAATGAGTGAATTAGCATGATTTAGAGTGTCTAAATGGTGTTAAAACATGTTAGGATGATGTAAGAGGATTGGGGAAGAAATGGGTAAGAAAGGAATTGAAAAACCAAGTCTGTAGCAGTGTTCTGCTACCGACCGACCCAGAGCCTGGGTCGGACCGTGGGTCGGTCGGGGCTTAAGCTACGAGAATAAATCTTTCTGGAATGGACCGACCCAGGAGCCGTGAGTCGGACGTGGGTCGGTCCGGCCAAAAATTCCTGTTGTCGAAGTTTCTGACTTCGACCGACCCAGAGGTTGGGTCGGCCGGGGTCGGACGGAGCTTGGACAACAGGACCGAAACTTTCTGGAATGGACCGACCCAGAGTGTATGGGTCAGTCAGAACAGTTCTGGGTAGGACGGGAGGAATTTCAGAGAATGAAAACCTACTGGAATCGACCGACCCAGGGCTTGGGTCGGACGGTGGGTCGGACGACCCATAACTTACAAAAAAAAACTAAATGATTATTACTAGTATATATATATATATGTATATGTATACCCACCTATACATATGTACATATATGTAAGCACATCAAAGTAAAGTGAGTAAACAAAGTATAAGTGTAAGAATTGTAAAGACTTAGTAAGTATGGGTAGGAAACGTAAGAGTAATCGAGTTAAATTAATGATAGATAGATTAATCACTCGATTGTATGTATATCATAGGATTTGACTTGTGAACACCGGAGGAACGTTGGGACACAAGTACAATGGTGAACGGTATGAATTCCTCATGCCCCGTATGCTACCTTGGTTACTCTGATTTGTGTGTTGTGTGCTAATTGATCACCAAATAAGATAAATGCACAAATCGGAGTTATTATGCTTACTTGTGAATATGTAGTGCTGTATTTTGTTGAATGTTATCTTTAAACCATAGTTTGTATAATTCATGAAATGTGTGGATGAATATGAGTGTGTGAACGTATGATATATTGTACTGTGACCGAATATCATTTGTGATTGGACTTCTATTTGATTCCTAACAGGCTAACCAATCTAACTTAATAAATTGGTAATTAAATTGGAATGAGTAGAAGTCCGATATAGTTTCGGCCACGCGTGAGGATGAGGAGACACAAGAGGTTGGATCCGATTCCTGACTCTTAAACTGGTCCGCGGCCCAACCCCTTAAATGGGTAGCATCCCGGATTGGTGAGTCAAGTAAATCCCGGTGGTGGGACGGTGTAGTCCCCGGGCCGGAGGTCATACCGACTTAACATGAGTAAGAGTAAGTAAGTAAGAATGAGTAAACAAGTATGGTAAAGTAAGTAAGTGCAAGTAAGAGTAAGTAAGGTGTAATGAGTAAAAGAGTAAACAGCGTTCCGATTAACCCGGATGCATAATTTGGCTAACCCTTTGGAAGGTAAGCATTGTGTGTACCATTGTATTGCTGCCTTGGATTATGTATTGTATTGAGCATGATTGTATGATGTATGTAAAGCATGTATGTATGAAATTAATGAACCGCATGTCTATTTGACCTTAAATAGTCGCCGTGCCCTTGTTAGCACTCGGTATATGCGGAGTTTATGCGCAGCTTTTGCTGAGCCCCTTGGGGCACCGTTTTTAACATGATGCAGGTACTCGTGAAGGATGAAGACTAGGAGATTTAGGATGATTTCTTTTTGTCTGTAATGAATGAATTGTGAACGGTGTACTAAGTAGTACACGGCTGTAGGTTTTTTGTTAGCCGGTGTACCATGGGGTACACCCTTTCGGATTGTGAAAGAAGGATAGAATGGTGAATTGGTATAGATGAGTAGTTGTTTTAAACTCATTACTTTTGGGAGCTAGTGAACGGTTGTAATTAAGTACACTCAAATACTCGGTAATCCATGAATGTAAGCGAATGGTATTTTGTATCAAGTAAGCAATGTTTAGTAGCTCGGTATACTTAGGCATCGGACCGTCACTGTATTGTAGAGTAAGCCTTGCTAGCTGTATGAGCAGTTAGCGGCGTTGTACCACCCGCCGTAAGAAGTAGTCTTCCGCTGCGAACTGATAGGATTAAGAGGATGATTGGACGGTAAGCATAGGATTAACGGTAGGGGTGTTACACTTTGTATCGTGTGGGAAACATTCTTAACAGGGTTTCTGTCTACATGTCTCACTGAAAACTAATTCCGTAACCTATATATAATAGAGAGAACATAAGAATAACCAATATATTTCCTATAGTTATTTGACATTGGTTCAAACAGCATTTAACAAATATAATGTCACTTTTATTTGTTACTTAAAACAAATATTTTACATTAACTTTAATAAGATAATTAACCATGTATTGTAAACCATCTTAAAATTTTCAGTTATCAATTAACTGATTATATTTTTAGTTCATTTTTCAGTCATAGAAAAAAATTAGTTAACCAAATAATAAAAAATTAAAATGATTCTTTTTAATTTTAAAAATATAAATAAAAATCAAAAACTCATCGAGTTAAAAAGTTAAAAATTTCAAATTTTTTTTCAATTAAGCAAACTAACCGAATAGACACGTTACACACTTAACCGCTTTCAGCTTTGCGGGTTAGTACTATTGCAAAACCGGTTGTACGGTGAGCATTGTACAACCGTTCATTTAAGTTCAAAGGTTGTTCAAATTGATGTATTGATTGGTTAAATTGTTGTGAAAGTTATACGTGTTATTATAAAGGTTGTTCAACTTTATGTGGTAGTTGTTCATATTAAATGTAAAAATTATTTGATGATGTACCTTATTATCATACATCCAGCTGTATGATAGCTTGATTGGTCTAATTTTATGTCTATTTCTTATTCTATTTATATTTTTATTTATATTTATACTGTTCCTATGCGTAGAATTGACACTTTAATAGTATTATGTTTTTCTTTACAAAAAATAGTATCATGACTTTAGTTAAACAATGTAACAAAAAAAAAGAGCAAATCTTTGTGAGTGGGTTGTTATCTAACTGAGAATGGACCTGGCAGTTCGGGTCAGTCGATTTGGGTCCGGTTCGGTTGTTTTGATTCGAGTTGAGTTTGAATTACCTAGTATTTGGTCTAGGTTGCATCGGGTCGAGTGAATTCAGTTGGTTCAGTTTGAGTTTGGTTTATTGAAAGTCTAGGTCGGTTTGGATAAGTATGAGTGACTTTCAACTTGGATGACTTTTATTTGTGTAATTTTCGGTTTCGGTTTGCCTCTAGGTTACTTGATTTTTTGGGTCATGGGTCTACTTCGGGTTATTTATTCGATTAAATTCGGTTGACATTACCTGAATCAAATAACTTCATAACCATGATTTGTAAATTGACTTCAGTCAATCTCAACAACTTGTGTTATGTTAGGATAACACTACCATAAGGTTAAGTGTTGGTTTTAATTATACAACATCTAGACATCCAATGAATACCATGCTTATTTATCATATTTCTTATTTTGTTTGTGTTTCTTTACTAACACATGCTTGTTCTATTAATTGCATTCGGGCCTACAAATGAGATTGATTATAATTGATTCTATTGAATTCATGAAATCCTTTCCAATATATTCTAGCGAGGGGTGCGCGCAACAACAAGCAGGTGTAGGGTGCCGTGTGAAGGTACGAGAGCTAGGCGTGTGGCGACAACCTAGGCGTGGGGAGCACGGTGAAGACCTGGGCGTGCCCTGTGCATGCCTCACACGACATCGACCGGGCGCGCGACAATGACCTGGGTGCGGGGTGCGGCGATGACCTGTGCATGGGGCACGTGGTGATGACCCGGGTGCGGGCACGTGCGTGGGTTGCACCTCAAGTGCGCACAGGTAGGGGTGTACACGAGATTGCACTACAACGCCGACACTATGGTACAGGGCAATGACCAGGTGTGCACGGGGCATGCTGCGAAAACTTAGGGCTTACTGTGTCCCTCATGTAATGCTAACAATCAATTGTAATTGAATAAGACTAAAAATAGTGCAATTTTTTTAGTATTATATAAGTATGAATGCATATAAAGATTAATGTAAACAAATAATTCTTTATCCTGTTATGCATTAGTTTCCAACTCTTAAGCGTTTTTAAAAAATAAAGGAAGTGAATTGTGAAGAAAAAAGTGAGGGATGTATATGATGACACTCTTGGCATAGCATGGCAATGCCGACAATACTGAGTTCGTAAGTTTATGGATGGAAAGAAAACTTGCACTCATGGATATATTTCCATGATCAGTGGCGGATCCAGGAGCTTTGTCTCGGGGGCGCAAATTTTTTTTTTGACACTGTCTGTAACACCCCTACCATTAATACAATCATTATCGTCCAATCTTGTCGTGCTTTCGGAGTCACGCAGCGGATAAATACTTACATACAGTGGGTGGTACACTGCCGTTAGTCACCCACGTGACTAACAAGGCTACTACTTCTACATACAGCATCGGTCTGATGGACCGGAATCCCGAGTACTACATACCTACAATACACACTCCATTTACCAAATAAATACTACAATCTTCCTTCAATACAATACTCCAAGTTCAATACAATACGATACCGTACACCGAGTTTACTAGGATCCTTATACAAGTATAATACCTCTTCCAAATTCATACATACTCACCAAGAGTCTATCCACTACCCATTCCTCACAAGCTACTTGCTTCTAGATACGAGGGTGTGCCACCGGTCTCTTACCTTGACCATATTCGCTTTGGGTACCTGCACACTAAAAACGTTCCCCCTAGGGGTCAGCTTTCGCTGCATATGATAACCGCATACCCCGCGTACTAGTGAGGGTACGCCGACCACTTGGTCGAATACATGCAGTTCATTTTCATTCAAACATACATGCATACATGCTCTTATACACACAATAATACTTACGCCAGGCATATATACATACACTTCATCACATACAAGGAATACAATATAAACCATCCAATACGTACTTACCTTCTTCCAAATACACATACTCATTACATGCACAATATACAATACTTGTTAGCTTCATTGGTCCACCCGGGTTAATCGGGTGGAGATTACTTTTACTCGTTACTCAATACATACGCATACATACTCATACTTTACTTACTTACTTACTCAAGTCAAGTCGTCGAGACCTCCGGCCCGGGGACTACTCTGTCCCACCACCGGGATTTACTTGGTTCACCAATCCAGGATGCTACCCACTTAAGGGATTTGGGCCGTGGACTAGCTTACGAACCAGGAATCGGATCCAACCTCTTGTGTCTCCTCATCCTCACGCGTGGCCGAAACTATATCGTACTTCTACTCATTCCAATTTATCCATTACTTAGGTTAGGAGTTAGGTGGTTAGGAATTAGTAGAAGTCATTCACTCAAGCCACATACACAAACACATTGCTCAATACACATTCATACGAAATGCAATACAATTCTTAAGTACAATACATGATTCAAATACACATCATCATCATTCATATATTTCATGAATTATACAAACTATTGTTCAAGACGAATATCAAGAACAATGTAAACAAGCACAAGTAAGTGCAATATAATCCGATTCGTGCATTCATCTTATTAGGTGATCAAATAAGCATACAAATCGGGGTAACCAGATTAGGATACAGGGCATGAAGAAATCATACCGTTCACCGTTGTACTTGTATCCGACGTTCCTCCGGTGTTCACAAATCAAATCCTAGGATATACACACAATCGAGTGATCAATCTAACTATCATAAATCTTGACTCGATTACTCTGACGTTTCCTAACTCATACCTACTAAGTCGTTACCATTCTTACACTTATACTTTGTTTACTTACTTTAAATTTGTTTCCTTACTTAACCATGGTGTTCTCATGTATATATGTACATATGTATATGTGTGGGTATACATGTATATATATATATATACATACTTACTATAGTTATACATTTTTTTTTTGTTTTTTTTTATAAGTTTTGACTCGACCGACCTTACCCAGGGTCGGACCCAAGGTCGGTCGAAGTCAGTAGGGTAATTCGCTGGAAAATTACAGGGCCGACCGACCTTGCATGTCCGGTCCCAAGGTCGGTCCATTCCAGTGAGTTTTGGTTTCGACATTCTGTAGTCGACCGACCTTGCATGTCCGGGTCCCAAGGTCGGTCCACAGTAGGTTACATTACAGGCGATTTAGGCCGACCGACCTTGCAAGTCCGGGTCCCAAGGTCGGTTCCATTCCAGAAGGTTTTGTTACATGAATTTTTCTGGCCGACCGACATTGACAAGCCCGGTCCCCAAGGTCGGTCCATTCCAGAAGGTTCCGCCCTTTGTAAATCTGGGCTCGACGACTTGCAAGTACGGTCCCAAGGTCGGTACGGCCCAGTATTTCAGTTTTAAATTCTGTTTTCACCCTCTCTTACCCATACTTCCTCATTGTCCTACACTCAATCCCAATGTTTTAAACACTAATTAAACCTCCTAATACCCCTTAGTTCATCCCTGATTACACCATTCTATACTAATTACTCACTTGTTTCCTAAATTCATTCCAGCACTTACTCTAGTTTTTCCACTTGCATTTGCTAAAGATTTTCATTTAAATCTTTGCCACTAATAATCCCTCTACCAATGCTTTCTCCTAGCACCCAATACATTTCCAAGCAAATACAATGTCTATACCCAAGTCCAACATTCATTTCACTAAATCTTATACTCTAATTTTTTCCTAGTTTCTCCATGCACTTCATAAGTTGGTTGCTACGGATTTTACACTCCTATACCCTCAAATACAAGTACAAATCTATGGTTATTAAGCATCTCTACTAACTCCAATGACATACCTTGGTTCTCCCATACACCAAGTCATTCATAAATGCACATATTCCTCCAAATTTGGCCATTAATTCATCTACTTTTCTCACTTAGCAACACTTACCAATTCTCACCAAATTCATTCCTTAAATAGCACACCCACACAAGGGTCCTACCAGCAATCAAACAACTATACATTCACAATACTTCTTCAAATACCAATACAATACTCATACACAATCATTTGGCTCCAAGGCCTACAATTCACTACTAATCACAAATACTCAAACTTCCTCACAAATACTCAAACTTCCAATAATATAATACCAATACAAGATTTTGGGTTCTTTAGTTAGTTTGCCCATTACCCATAGTCTAATGCATTAAATTAACATTAGTAAAAGAGCTCTTACCTTGAGCTTATAATTCTTCATTCCTTTTCAATTCTCCTCTTCTTTTTCTTGCACAAATCGGCCATGTGAGGAATGGAAGTTGCCAAACTCCCATTCCCATAACCCAATGAACACAAAAAAACTACAATTAATTACTAACCTTTAAATTAGTGCTAGTTCAATGAAATGTTTAAAGCAAGATTTCTAGGGTTTACCTTTGAAGGGTTTTAGAAGGGGTTTTATGGCCCTTGGTTCAAGAAGGTGAATCACTACCATTGCAAGGTTGGTATTATGCTCAAGAGGAGAGAGAGAGAGAAAACAAAGTTACAAAGAGGCAAAAATGGTTATGAAGTAAGGTGGGGAAAACATGAGTTTTCATGTAGATTTTTACCTTAATGGAGAGAGGAGACTCCAAGCTTTACATTGGTGCCATTTTCTCTTTGAATGGGGAAAACCCATGGAGATGAACTTCCTCGTTTTTGGATTTTGAAAAGAGAGAAGTGTAGAGGATGATGAGGGGATTACAAATATGTAATTATTTTTGTGATTGGAGCTCAAATGGAGGTAGAGCATGGGAGAGAAGTGAGAGTTGCCATTGGAGCTTCTTGAAGCTCTCCAAAATCGCCCAACCAGAGGGAGAGAAGAGAGAGAAATCAGTGGAGGGGAAGAGGGTAGGAGAGAGATGAGAGGAAATGAGAGAAGAGGTGAGAGAGTGTTATTTACCTTTTGTACTTTTACTTTTTGCTTTATGATTTACTTATTTGTTAACTAGTTACATGTGTGTGTGTGGGTTATTTAACCCATTAAAACCGGTCCCCCCTATATTACTACTGGTTGGAGCGTTTTTCATCTTTTACAGAAAACGCTCGTTACTTACCGGTTTAGGTACTATTCACTAACCGGGCCCGTTTTCCGGAATTTCCTTATTTAATTATTTTTATTGGTTATTAAGCTTCCATAAATGCTTGATAATTATTATTTAATGATTTATAATTTTTTTACGGGTCCGTTTGACCACTTAAAGTCACGTTTCGGGTTTCCTTGAAAAACGTGCTCTTAAGCTCTATTAGCGTTTTAATTCATTATTTGGATCCGTTTTCTTCGGGAGTTGTTCCCATTACGTTTAGCCTTATTAAGCCTTTAGAGTCCATATAATACGCTAACCAAGGTCTCATACCTCCTATGGTTATTTAACGCTATTAAGCGTTTTCTTATTTCTTTTTGACTTATTTTTCCTTACCAATATTAATTAGGTACCATTAGGCCCTTAAATACGTATTAGATTAATTTTAATCTCTATATTTAAGTTCGGGGTATTTCACTGTCACTCTTTAAAATATTATGTCATTTTGTATTTTTCAACCGACCCCCCTTTGGATCCGCTACTGTCCATGATGTTGTAAGTGGACAATGATCAAATTATACATTATTTGAGATGAATATAAAGTATGTTTGTGAGTTATTAAATTGATACTAAAGTGTAGTAACTTGTTTTCATTATCCATTAATAGTCAGCACATGAATTGATTAGTATTTG